>ADNK01000282.1:27500-75297 GCA_000320545.1 Bigelowiella natans CCMP2755 | reverse complement strand
GAGGATTAATACGGTGGTTGGACTGTGGTGGTCGTTTTAAAGATGATAATCCTCTTTCACGCAGACTCAATCAACGGCGACATGCAATTGAACAACATGACGTGCGACCAATGAGCAAACCGACTCACCGGCGTGAACAAAATCCCTGGAACTTGCGGATGGACCATGGAACCGCCCTTTCGATTGTACGGAGGGAGGGAGGAAAGGGGGGAGGGGGGTTAGGGATTCAAGATGATGGCAGCATACTACTACTACTACTACTACTACTACTACTACTCTCCTACCGCTGAGAGAGAATACGCTGTGGATCCAGTCGGTGTCGCGACAATCAAGCCATCACCCTGGCATTTGGTAGTGAATACCTGACGATGATGATGGTGATAATAGCATAATCACGATTAACGTAAATAATAATGAGGGCGAAGCAATACTGATGGTGGAGAGAGGGAGGAAGAAGAAGGGGAGCAAGGGGAGAGGAGAGATAGATACCCCATCCGAGTAGCAGTCGAGATTCGTCAGTGATGAATTCTTAGCGTTGTCAACGATAACCTAGATGATATTGCGAAGGGGGGGGGGGGGGGATTGGCATCATCAAACATGATCAGATATATGCTATACGCATCTCTCAAGCTCAGAGGCAACACGGTCAACGTTCAAAATGGATTATTCATAATTGTTTGTGTTGGAGATATAGTTCTTTTCTCTCTCCTCCCCTCCACCCCTCCCCTCTGTGCGTATGTGAGTGTGTTTGAGTCGCGTTTATATAGCACGAATGATAACAAAGACTCCTCCCTCACCTCATTTAGTGCAGTGAAGTACTCTCTCGTCACGGTTGAACCTGACAACGCACCCAATACTTACTTTAGGCGGAGCGCTTCGATTCATCGCGATGACAACTGCCATTTCGAGACGACGACGACGGCATCATCATCCTACAGGACGTCACTCTGCTTTTGCCGCCATCATCAAGACGGGGTTGCGCATTATTCTTTCCGGCGTGGCGATGTTCTTCCGAGCTTTACAGCAGCCGGAGTCGTCAGACGGATGGGAAGGTCAAGGACGAAGCCAAAGACGTATGGCAAACATCCCACCAATATGTATGCTATGTGTCTTGTTGCATATGTAGAATAGTAGTATTAGTAGTACTAGCAGTGGTAGTAGTAGTAGTAGTAGTAGTAGTAGTAGTACTAGTAGTATACGTGCATGGATGGCGTTGTGTTCACCCACTCTTAGGCTCTGCTTTCCCCAGTTGAGGAGAAGAGTATATGTGGTCTCCTGTGATGCTTGCGCGCTAGCATGAGCACGTTGCGACATGATAGACAGCGATGGGGAGGAAGGAGGACAGGAAGGGGGGGGGGAGGGGGGGTTGAGGAGGGCAAGGAAGGTATATCTTCTCCTCGGTGTGTTTTTACTGATGCGACGGTCGTGTAGTGAGCTCTAGGAAGAGAAAAGAAAGCATGCGATGTACATAGATAATGCTGCGAGGAAAAAGTAAAGAAAGGACAAACTGCAATTTCCTAACCCTACTACTACCACTTCTACTACCACGATGTGCTGGCTTTCCGAGGGGGCGACTTTGGCCTTCGATTCGTGAATAATATCATTACTATCATTTTTTGCAATCGATGCCGCTAGTGCCGTTGCTGCCGCGACAGCCTCAGCGTTGTCATCATCAACCGGTAGTTCTGGGTGCTGGGGGGTGGGACCTTCTGGGACTCTACTACCCTTACCTACTCACAATTAGCATCATTGTTATAACCATCATCGACATCACCATCGCTATGCGGTGAAAGTGATAGAATATGCACGAAGAGGAGGAGGAGGAGGAGGAGAGGGAGGAGGAGATATAGTGCATCCAAGAGATGTTGGTTTGCATTACAATCATTGACCATCATGATGACTACAACCTCTCTGAGTTTTCTTCTTGATTTGCTCATTGCCGTTCTCTGCAATAGTTTCGAACTTCCTGTATGCGTGTGAATGTGTGAGTGTGTGAGTGTGTGTGTGTGTGTGAGTGTGTGTGTGTGTGTGTGTGTTGCTGGTAGTTGAAGGAGGAGGAGAAGAAAAAACTCAAACCAAAGATAAACATTCTGGTCGCCGCGGATACGACACATCTCTATATGTTTTCATCATCCTCCTCGCCACAGAAGTCGAATTATAGGGGGAAAGGCGAAGAGGAGGGGGGGGGGGGGGGGGACTTGATAAGTTGCTCATGAGATACCGACCCCCGCAGTTTGCTTATGTGCGATGATGAAGAAGCGGTAGAGGAGGACGCGGACGCTCCAGGAGCTGCCCCCCTTCTGGTAGAACGAACGAATGATAGTGAGTGAGTAATCAAGGGGGGACTTCTGATATATAACATGCTGTGTTGTTTGTTCGTTTTTTTATAATTCAGTAGCAGCTCTCATTGCAACCTCCCCTTCTTCCCGTGAGCCGTTCCACGCCGCTCGATCGTTATGTGCAGACGAGAGCTGATAGGGGACAAAAGGGGAGGAGGTTAGGGTCGGAAGGGGGGCGGAGAGGGAGAGGAAGGGTATCACACTTCTGTATTAAGTTTGCAGCGAAAGTAGACTTCTTGGCAAATGTATCTTTGTCTCACCTCCTCACATACATTCATCATCATCATCATTATTATTTGTATTATTAGTATTACCGCAGAGTAAGGTAGAAGCCGCCTCTAAGTGTTTGCTTGAGATAGTGCTCGTAGCTGTCGGGTATCGATGTACAATGTATGTATACATTATATATATTATCTCTCTCTCTCTCTCTCTCTCTCTCTCTCTCTCTCTATAATAATACTAATGATGAGCATTTGTTTCATTATTGTTGCTGTTGTTGTTGTTGAGAGAGGAGAGGGAAAGGGAGGGGGGTGGAGGATTGTTCTCATTTCATCTCACTTGGTCACACAACAGTAACACGATCAACACATAACACAAAACAGATATACATATATGTATGTATGTATATATATATATATATATATAGATGTTTAGATATATAATATTACGATGTTGCCGGAAACGGGGTCAGAAAGCCCAGGGAACTAGCAAATATACACAAGATTTATTCACACCATTCCTCCCCCCCCCTCCCTGCATGCATATGTTTCTACATAATGCGTGCATCTGTCTTCTTCTCGCGAGTTCATCTGTCACAGCGATCTTCCTTCTGATGGTATACGATGTAGTGCTAGTGCTGGTGGGTACATACCCCATTGCGAACGATATGACTGGGGGCACGCTTTCCCTACCAATTTGTAGTATTGCCAGCACAGCAGAAGAAACGGAAAGCTCACTTATGCTTACGGTGGTGTGCGTATTGATTATATCAAGGCAAAGTACAGTGGTAAGGACTGCTTGCGATTTCACGGGATATATATATATATATATATATATATATATTTATACATATATGATAAGGACGATAATGATTCATTGTTGTGCATGCAGCTCATCATCCCGCCGCAAATCATTTCGATAGGGAAGAAAGGAGGACGATGAAGAAAGGAAAATGCGGTGGCTGTACTTGAAGAGATTCGATAACCAGAGGAGCGTGCCATCCCCTGTAGTGCGATGATTATGATGGTAGTTATCGTTGTGCACACACACACACACACACACAAAGAGAGAGAGAGAGAGAGAGAGAGAGAGAGAGAGAGACGCACATAATCTATACGCATCAGATATAATATAAACGCATCACCGAAGTAGTGACTTAGTAATTCTATTATTACACCAACAAAATAATACCTCCGAGGCAGACAACGAAATCGACCTGAAATTATGACAATACAACAGAGGGGGGGGTTAGGGTTAGGGGGGGGAGGGAGAGGCAGAGTGTGTGCATTGTGTGTGTGCAGTGCTGTGCCTGGTGCTATTCCTCCCCCTTCTCTTCGTCGTAAGTTTCTTCACGTTTCAAAAAGCCGCAATCGTGCATCATTTAAAATGGGTCTCTCTCTCTCTCTCTCTCCCTCTCTCTCTCCTCAACGTGGTTCTCTAGGCAAATTTCATCAGCTTGTTCTTACAATCTCTTCTAATTTCCCAGCGTCCTCATCGGTGTATGCTTTCACACTCCTAAAATGGAAGAGGAGGAGGAGGAGGTAGGAGGGGCGGGAGGGTACTTTAAAAAGCGCATACACACTGAATTCCTTGTACTGTCAGTGATGCTGACGTTTGACTCTATGTACAGTTCTTATATCAAATAGGTAGCAATTACGGCTCATTGGCCAGCTCGGTCCTTTTGACAATGGGTTCCACGAGCACCTCCACCTGCACACAAAATGTTACGAAAGAGGAGGAGAGGTGGGGGGGGGGGGGTGGAGTGAGACACAAAACATCATGTTATCATTCGTCCGCATTGAAATTTATGATCGATACATAGATAAATCAGCAATGGAACTCGGATTACGTGCGGACGGGAGGGAGGGGGAGAGGAGAGGGTTTCTGTCTGTCTGCGTTGTTATTACCTTCTGTGTCACCAGCCATTTTGAGATCTCTTTGGCCATCTTAGCATTCAATACTCATCTCAAGACGCGTGTCAAAACCGCGCACACACACACACACACACACACACACACACACACATCCACGCACACACATCCACGCACATGATGCGGAGAGACAATTTTTTTACGACAACATAACGATCACGAACACAGGAAGAGAGATCTAACATCTTTCGACCTTAAGAATTTGGTCATCTCGGGGTTTTTTAATTAGTAACACTCGTCGAGGCGTTTCAACCCACTTGAGTCTTACCTGAGAGAAAGCATACAACACGGTCATGGCCAAAACCAAGGACGGGTAAGTAGTTGTTTAAATGACAACGACCACGTTGACGCGTCCTATGAATGAGAGCTAAGTGGTGAAAGCTTACTTACACTGTGGAGCGCGAGCACACACACACACAAACACACATAGACAGGGCCATGACTACTGAACATAGAAGATAACATCGCTAATAATATATTCGTTGTCGTCATAGTAGACCAGGTTCGTGGACTGCGGCACTTTGTTGATCTTAAAGTCAGGACAAAGGAAGTAGCACTTCTTATCTGTAGCTTTTAGCAACCGGAACAACACTTTCCCCCGCTAATAGGACAAACACATAGGTGGAACGTGTGGTGGTGGTAAGAGAGGGGGGGGGGAGGGGACGGTCACATGCTGTGAAGGTCGGTTGGAGAAAGTAACTCCTCTGAACAATAACCTATCTCGATTAATACCTTATTTTCAGGCAAAATTGGGCACTTTTGCGTATACTGTTCCGCCTCCATTTGGTTGAGCTGTGTGTATCCGACAACATAACAATATTTAAGCGGAATTTATCAGGGGCTCCATGTGCTGCATCTACATCAGCCTGATTTTGCTCTATGAATGTTTTAATTCTCGCCATCATTCATGATTATGACCATCATATAATGAACATGGAAACACCACCTCTACAGATCCTCTTCTAGTAATCCGTGCAACGGAGCCTCCAACCGGAACCTTGTTAAGTACAACAGCAGCAAAAACAACAAATATGCAGCCCAGGTAGTATTCATGGCATTATCACTTGTTGCAACTTCCATTCATCATCTCGTGCATGTGTGCACAGTGGTCATCATGAAGTCATCACCAAAATTAGAAACTCGTTGGCAAACAAGTTAATTACTTGGATGGGTGCCTTGCACTTTTCTTCGTAGCTTTTCCACTAATATCAAAGGAAATTACATCAGAATGGAGGGTGGTGCAACTTTTGGCTGCGATTAAACAGCTACCTGCCTTTCCAGCAGCGTCCGGCGAACAATATCTAACTCTCTCTCTTTCTGTTAAGCACACAACATAGAGTGATTAACCGATCAATCGCCGAAGAAACCACAAATCGCAAATCACAGTCAGGACCTCTTGCAGTGTTTTCTTCAACTGATTAATTTCCTGTCGAGTACATGAGGATTCTCAAAATATAGTTGGGATTCATGAGAAGGAGCAAAGACCTTCACGTAAGCGGTCATGCCGACATCCGTCACTGGAGCCTCGCTCTCATCGGTTTCTGAGAGCTTAGTCTCGGGCTCCAACAGCGACAGGATACGATCAAGTTTCGCTTCGAGACTCTTGCCACCGTCCATCAGCGCGTTTGTATTGATGGCAAGCTGCGGGCAGCAAGCGTGTATCTTCTTCACAGGCTCCTTTCCAAATTAGTTGCTCACTCAAGGCTCAGCTCGCCCAGCAATCTAAGCAACTAGCGAGAACTTGCTTTGTCGTCGCATGAATATAGCCTGTATTTTCTCCCAAAATGCCTCAAATCCGAAGGACATTTTTAGTTACCCGAGCACATAGATCTTGTCTCAACGAATTACTTGATGCACCATCATCAAACTACGAGTGAACTTCCTTAAGAGCGGTGCAGCCGAAAGCTCTCGGATCATCTCGAAGGTATCTCCAGAGATCATTGGGGGGTTTTCTGGAGATTTGGTGGAATACCGCGGGACAGGAGGCAGAAAAGAAGCAGGCGAGCAAACATGTTGAAGTCTCTGGGTTGCGACAGAGAGAATTCCAAGAATTATGTGAAAAAAGGGAGAAATAATATCAAGCTAGTTTGGTTATCAAGGGGAAAGCATATCCCAACCAACCTCCCCCTTCCACAAACCCCCGAAGAGGAACACGAAGAAAACCCCAACCATGGTAGATAAGAAAGATCTGGTAAAACTCAAGGAAATCAGTTCGAAACCATATCGCGAGCAGGTGAGAGGATTTACTTTCGAACAAACTTTAGGCATATGTCCGAAGAGGAAGGTGGTGAAAGTTTAACGTGTGTTCAGGCGATCTGGTTCTTAAATGCGTTCTGGGTTGACAAGTTCGAAGGCAAAAAAGATGCTTGTGAGATGGTATAAATTGACTAAGACATTCGTTTCGTGAGCTGAGGATTTGCATACTTTCGTTCAAAGATTTGGAAATACATGAACAAGTTCATTGAACTCGACTTGAAGAAGAAGAAGAAAGGGTAAGATTTTCACATTCTCGATGATAAATATTGGCGTCGGCTATTTGCTTTTATAATACATAATCTCTTCTTCCAATGATATATCGTGTAGATGTGAACTGAACGAATTTGACGCGCACCGTTTCTTGGAGAACTTTGGCATGACCCTATCTGTAAAGGACATGCGTGAGAAACTTCGCGAGATTGATGTGAGTCATATATTCTTTCTTTCCTTCTCTTAATTCAACCCTGATACATTTTATTTGCATTAGATCGATTTCAACAAGCATGTATCCTTGACCGAGTTCCTCATCTACAACCATGAGGTACCTCCTACTCGATTCTTTTTCGTCCATTCCGAACGAATAGTTAGCGCTGTGCGTGATTCTTTACAACATTAGGCCGATGTGCACAAACTGGTGAATGCATCCCAAGGAGAGGCAGATATGGAAAAAATCAACAAAGCGCAGAGCCTTTTAGAGAAAGCTCAGGCAGATTGCGAAAAGTCAAAGGAGGTCGGAGAGATGAAGATGAATATCATTCTCTGGTTAATCCCTACGAAACCTGAGCGCATAAATGACTTAGGCTGCAATTAAAGCAACGGAGGCAGCAGAAACTGCAGAGAACTCCAGGCTCAGTGCGGTGAAGGCAGAGAATGAGGCCAAAAAGGTGCGACGTAGATGCCTCAGTCGCTCAAGCACGATGCGCGCACATATTACACAAAAATTCATGTGTATTACTCAACTCACCCCTACTCATGCAGGTTGAAGCTGAGCTCCGAAAGGTCCAGGGTGAGCAAACTGCTGCAGAGGTATAGATAGCATCATGTAAGGCTATCTGCCTGTGGTACAAGGATAGAAATAACATTAATGTGTGTGTGTTCCAGGATGCTCTCAAAGCTGAAGAGAAAAAACTTGCTACGAAGAAAGAAAACCTGAAAAAAAAATCTAAGGTATGCTGCATTTGCTTGTGAATTGATTGGATTATTAGTTCCTAATTAGGAGACGTGAATTATCAATATCGGTGTGTTATAGAACATGTCCCTCGGTGTGGTGAAGCGCAACAAAGCGGCCAACATGCTCCAACAGCTTCTTGCTAAAGATCCTCTCCCTCTTCAAAAGGTCACGGCACCATTTAGTTTGCTTTCTTCCTTATTTAATAGAGTGGAAATGATTTCCTTTTGCAGGCTAAAATCACTCAAGCTGCAGTCGTGAAGAAGTGTCAAAAAGCAACAAAGAAGGCTGCAAGGGTAGTAGCCTTCTATAGGCAAATTTTCCTTGCTGCTGTAGGCTCATGCCTATCGTGACACTGTTTAGATTACGGGCAAAGCAGTGGAGGCACGTGAGAAAGCAGAAGCTGATGCAAAACAAGCGAAAGCAGCGAAACAGGTTTTGTTCTTCTTTGAGATAACTCTTTAGCGTGGTAGCTTAAAAGTATCACTTATGAAATTCTGTTGCAGGCATCTGAAGACGCTGTAATTGCCGCCGAGACTGCGATCGAAAAAGTAGTGATACTCACGATGTGTCATATATTATATGTTGTGTCTTCAATAATCTTACTTATCCTCGTGGGTTCATTGATATCAGGCTACGGAATATCTTGAGAAGGTTAAGCAGGAAGTCAAGGGTGCTGGCAAAGGAAAGGTGAACGACAATGATGACTAACAAAACAAAGCTGAAGTTGTCTTGGATCCAACCCCCCGTTATTTTACCTCCACATAACGCGAATTTTCTTCCCTTACCGTCAGTTGTGGCTCATGGATCGCGAACTGGAGGAGGCAAAGAAGTACATGCCGAAGGTTGGTTTCTATTGGCATGTTATATGGGCTTTGTGAGATGGAGCAAATATATTGCAAGCTCAAAATCAATTGGCCAGATTCTCAGTTGTGTGTTTGATAATTAGCGCGCTCTCGCACGCCTCAAGAAGAAGATGGCAGAAGAGAAGAAAAACTAAGGAGCAGGGCATGGACCACGAACGACATACCGACACATGCCCTTAATGCAGCATAAGCGTAAATGAGTCGTATTTCAGATCTGATGATGAGATCAGAGACGTTCTTCCCGTCTGTCATGGGCGAATGCTAGAATGGAGACACAGCAATGTGGATACACTTGCAGCACATGTGTGCAACTTTAAGCGTTTTGTCAGATTACTTACATCTAGCCATATCATGAGTCAACGGCAGATGCATTCGTGTCGCATGTGGTTGTTCTTCGCTGGAGTCACAACCAACGAACGTGGCTCTTAATTGCAAGTGATAACATAATGTTGCATATGTTGCGTGCTGATTGACACCACATATACTAGCATATGCTACCTGGCATATTGTGCTGGTACGTCAATAATGAAGCAAGTTCACTTGTGAGATCGAACTTTGTGAAATGCGCCAACAGAGACACAGGCACTTGCTGCTCCTTTGCTTTGTCTCCATGATCGAAGCAATAACTATCATATATAGCATACTAGCATATTTATTTGCAAAATTTCAATTTCTGTCTCACATGTGCACCATAGCACTTGATCATTTCCACACGTCTGCTAGACGTGTCCAGCCTGCTTTATGCATGCACGTGATGCACACATTTGATTATTGGTTACATCCGTCTTACACATGCGAATGCTATCTAGCTGTGCAGAGCTAGCTAGAGTCGATCAAGACACATGCACACATCAGTGCATTGTGACATCCAGACGACAACATTTCGACCACCGAATTTGATTCGTGCACGAACAAGAGCTAGACCATGTACACGAATAGAGACTTTAATGCCCTTACATTGATGGATCAAATTTGTTCAATGAAGTGTCACCTGATGTAGCTGAAGAATGCCATTGTGTGGTCCCACTAAAGATCGTCATTCAGTGTAACATCTTCTACAGACGAAGGGACAGGTGATGTCGTGTGGTTGTCTTCTTCCGTAGAGTTACTTTCTGCTGCAGTAGCTGCTCCCATTTCAGGGGAAAGACATCTAATATTATCCACATTAATTTCAAACGGTTACTTTGAGATCTTAAGTTTGAAATAGTCATTGTATGCTAACACTACTTCTAACTACTACTACTACTACTACTACTATGTATGAAATGCTACTACACCTACTACTACTGCTACGGCTACTACTACTATAGTGCTACTTGTTGATAGCACGCAATGCAGCGTTGACACGGGAGCCTCCGACAGCGTGTTCCAACATCTGTGTTACAGAATCCAACAGACAATCCTTGCGTATGAATTCGAGAAGTAGTATTTGAAGGTTCAGTGCTGAATATGGCGAAAAAGAGATGTCGTTCCCTTTTGCCCTTTCGAACGATCTCTAGTGATGATGATGATGATGATGAGAAGGTATAAAGAGACACCAAAATATTTCTATCGTGTTACATATTCAATGGCGTCCTGAACTTCGTTCTCGGCGCCGTACCTGCTCACAGCAGCAGCAACAGCAGAAGCACCATCATACGCATTTATCTAAACTCGCGACAACAAAGCATAGAAGAATAAGGATGATGGCTCTTGCACGGCATCCTCATACTATCTAAACATTAGAACGCGCAAAGGATATTCTCAACAAGCGTACGGAAGAAACGTCAGCATCACCTCCCAAGTTTCACCAATAACTCGTAAAAGCTCATCCTTTTCAGTTGCTTTCGCATTCGTCGTGCCAGCCCCGCGAGGTAGGGGCTTCTCGCAGCCTATTTGTGTGCTACTATTTGAGCGGATGGTGTGTTTTTGCGCGTGTTTTTTGTGTTGTTGCAGAGCTCACTCACATCACTCCAGGAGATCTAACATTGCAAACAAGTGCATCTCTCCTTCTTACCGGGGATATCCCCCCAACATCTTTCGCATGAGAATTTCGCCAGGATGAGAGATACGTGCACGGAATAGCTGCGAAGACAGCATATAAGTGAGCGACGAAAAGCACTATCTGTATCACCAACTGCCCCAACATAATGAATGGAAAGTTTCTGTCTCTCCTTTTCTTCTTCTCTTTCTTTTTCTTCTTCTCACCAACGTCCCCATCGTCTTGAAATTTTCCTGCGTGCCTAGGGAAGAGAAGATAGGGGGCGGTCCCCAAAGAAGGTATTAGTGGTGACAGTAGCTGTTTATGAATTAAAGAGCAGCAGGTAAGTGCTGGCCTCCTCCTCCCCCTCCTCCTCCTATTTTGTGTCTTTCTAATCCCTCCTCTCCCCAATCGCCAGAGCTAGTTAGGGCTGGAACCAAGAAGAAAGAAAGAGAGAGAGAGAGAGAGAGAGAGTCAGGAAATGGGGTGACGGGCAGGGAAAATATCACTGAACAAAGAGGAGGAATATAATCTGTTTCGCTGCTGCTTTCTGCTGATGTAATCATGCTGTTTGTGTTGCTGCTGCTGTCCCTACGGCTGATATCTCGAGTAGACGAGTAGAAAGAGCCCTTCGGCATGCATTGTCCCTTCTCTTCTCGACGACTTCCTGCCTGAATTTGCATTTCCAATGGCATCTCAAAGCAAGCGTGGTGTCGTTGCTTGTTCTTGTTTTCCACCGTACGTATAGGAGAGAATGCATGATGGAGAGAGAATTGCTCCTCTTAATACAGAGAAAAGGTATCCGCGATGATGCAGTGATTTGACTGATAATGAGTATTTTCCTCCTCCTCCTCCTCCTCCTCCTTCTACTACTACTACCTCGGATCCACTGAGAGGGAACCCTCGGCTTCGCAACCAGCAGCAATTGAATAACATATTGGTACACCAAGAGAATGCTCGCCTTTTAGAACAGCAGCAGCAGCAGCAGCAGCAGCAATGGCACGACCGCCGAGGTAAATAAGCAGTATTGGTGGATTTTACCGACACGTAGTGGCTCTCTCCAAAGCTATGGCTATCACGGGGAGGGATGGGATGGAGGGAGGCGACGGGAAATCAAACACCAGGAAACAATTCATCACTACCGATTCTGTAGTTGCAGCTCCAGTTGCTTTGGGTATGAAGACCGTGGGGAGAACATGAATATATATATATATATATATATATATGTGTGTGTGTGTAACACAGTTATCATCTCAGTGCTGCTCCAGCAATTGGTCGAACGGCTACAATAACGTCATCACTACCTCTTCTTATGCCTTCGATCTCGGCGGCGTTGTTGCCGTGCTTCTTCTTGCTTTCCTTCCTCTGCTTTCCTCCGACCATAGTCACCCTGCGTCGCCGTTATTAGCCGCAGCAGCAGCAGCAGCAGCAGCAGCAGCAGCAGTGTTTACAGTCGAAAATGATGGCAGTATTACCCTCACAGTCATCATCATCATCATCATCATCATCATCACCATCATGCACACCATCACCATAGTCACAACGATGCATTCCTCTGTATGCCGCACACACTAACCCTTCAATGGCCTCCGTAAGAATAGAGTCGGTGAGCAGGTCGCGTGTCAGGCCCTATTATTACAACCACTCAACGCTATGATAAGTGATATATGATGGTGAAACAAGCCAGAGACACAAGAATTTAACTTGCATACGATGCTCTTCTATGCCCGTGAATAATGGCAAACAATATCTCCCTTATTTTACCACTCTTCTTCCCCACTCCTCCCCCCACTATCACCACCTTTATCGACACAGCAGTAGATGGCGTGAGGTTGCAGACAGAATGCATCCTGCAAAATCGAGCAAGATTATAGCAAGAGATGGTTTTGCATCATCATTGTCATCATCATCATCATCATCATCATCATTGCCATCACCGCCATATGCGTACCAAAGTGGCGGCAAATACAGTGCGTTTCCAGCTTCCAGCTTTACCAACGCATATCTGCGACAAACGGCAAACGACCGCCCCCATCAGCAACAATCAATGACATATGATAACAGCATCATCCATCTGATGTCGGAGGGAGGATGGAGGATTATTGCACAACGGTCTTAAAACAGAATCCACGATCAAGATGAAAGCTTCGGGTGATATTTTGGCCCAACGAGAAACGAATCCTTACATTAAGTCGTAAAATCTATGCTCCCTGCACGAATCATTACGCATCTTCATTCGGCAACAAGTACTACGATTATCATCCAAGCGACATTCAATGTTGTTACGTCTTAAGGTTCTTCAAGAGGGGGAACTTCTCCACGTCCAGGGGAGGCTGACAAGGACTGCACGGCATCTGAGTTTGCCTGTGAAGACAGGAAAGAGGTAAGGAGGGGAGAACCTTGCAAGAAGACACTCTTGAAGAGAACAGAATTTAAACGTTATTTCTTCGAGGGCAGAGCAGGAAAAATACGCACCGAAGATGAAAGATAACTATTAATTAGGATTTGATTGAGGAAGTAGAGTCGCAAGCACACTGAATAGTTGTTTGCCCTGCTGCTGCCTTGAGGTACACACAAACCTGTGGCTTGGATGTAAAGCGGGCTGCAGATGCATAGCATTTATTTCCGACGGAGGGTTTATAAGAAGCTGAGTTACGAAAGAGCGGCAGAAAAACAGGGAACAGCAGCCACGACCTCAGAGACAACTTCAACATTTTTCATCCAAAACGCACGCTGACGCATCTTATCGGGATCAATATAGTCAATGCTAGCATCTGTACGTGCTTGCGGGGCCCAGGTGCTTTCTGGTGGTTGACACACGAAAGGAAAGCATTTGGTGGGCATTCGTTTGGGTGCCATACGATGTGTAACACACGGTCGTAGTAGAGAGCAGAGCAATCGATCGATTGCAGTGTGGAGACTGTTTCCAGCGGTGAAGAATGGGAAAATGTATTATTACCTCTTTCGATCCTGATATTTGGATCAGGAACACGTGCTCCCTACTCACCATCACATCATGTAATATGAAGCATATCGAAGTTTGTCATCACGCAAAAGTAGTGTCCAACCTTAGCTCACCCACCCTATTCACATGTATTATAACCTCTACATATCCTCTCCTAGAGAGGGTAGAGCAAGCACATATTGGTGCTGATAATGCGTATATCTGAGTCTCTCATTTTCCCATCGCTTTTCTCTCTCTCTCTCTCTCTCTCTCTCTCTCTCTCTCTCTCTCACACACACACACACACACACAAACATACTTATCGTAATGTGAGTACGTATTGGTGCCACCACACGCCCTGAAAGTCACACACAGAAGAAGGGGAGGTGAGAGGTGGGGTGGGCTGCTTTGAATCTCTCCACTGAGCAACTCACTACTGCTCGAAACGATTTTTGATTTTCCCTTGATTTTCCCTTCACAGCTACATTCAACACGCGGAGGATGTATCAATCGATTACATAAATCACATCAGTATATGGAAAGTGCGTACAAATGACCTCATCACCATCATCTCATTACAATATACCAGTAGAAGTTTTCGTGTGTCAAATGATCCTCAGGGAAGGTGAAATGGGCCCTGCGAGTTGTTGTGGCGGTAAAGAAGTGACAGGTGACTATACACGCCGACAAAGAATGATTTGGCAACACACACGTGCCTCCTCGTTGTTTACATACTGAAATGGTTGGAGTAGGGAAAGAGGACAGAAATGTTCCGTCGTTCCTTGTTGTTGTTGTTGTTGCTCTTCTTCTTCTTCATTTCTCTATCCCACAAAAAAGGAGAAAACGAAGACAACCACCACCTCGGAAGAATATCGGGGTCAAAAGTTGGATGGCTGCCTCCGGGGACATAAGGGAACCTGTGGACATACGCCAGGCGTGTGATATACAATGCCACATAAGCACCAACAACACACAAATGGAGAGAGAGAGAGAGAGAGAGAGAGAGCGAGAATGGGGGAGAGGTTATGAGTTAAGCCTTGAACGTACTCAGTTCCACTGCACTGAAAGAAATCCTCGACCGTTCGTTGATGGTATACCTGAATCACGTCGATGACATATAAACACGTGTCACCATCCCCTCCCCTAATCTGCCGAATCACTGAATAACAAACGACATTGGGATTGAGGCCACGAATCCCTAGCGTGTTGTTTCGGCCTAAATCATAGAAGGTGGATCCTTTGCCCTTGGCATGAATCTATAGACAAGGATGGAGAGGTTCATCATTTGATAATAAACTAAAAAATGCGATCCGATGATGATGATGATGATGATGATGATGATGATGATAGCGCACACAGGTGATTATGCGTAGCAGTGGCAATCGAGACCTAGCTAGTATTAACATGGCATGCTCTTCGTCTTCCTTCTCAACCCCCTCCCCATCTATCTAACGTTTAATACCTGGACACTTGAGAAATAATCCTCGACTTTCCTCAGGTTATCTATCTTCCACCTGCCGAGGTTCGGATGATCAATCTCTGCATAACGTACATCAATTGAATGCATTTCTACCGTTCCCACGCTCGCCATTTTTTCGCCTCGGGATGACTGCTTATTCCTGTGAGGATCGCTGCTGTCCCAAGTTTGAGAGTCTCCTGCATGCTCTCAAACTTCCTGCCAGGGAGGTGTTCGGAAGGTTAGTTGGAAGTTCCTCCCATCTCTCATCTCGTTTGCTAATTACATGATTGGCACATCAAATCGCTCGAGGGAAGGTAGACGGGAGAAGGCCGGCAGTTTTCTCTCTAAGTTCCAGCTGGGTATTGAACCCACCGACGAAGGCACGGGTAAGAGGGCGAGCAGGGCAAGCGCATAGAAGGGCATGGTGGTCGCCCGTCTCCGCTGCCTATTCTACTAAGATCCTTTTAGTTATTATTGGGTTGATTATCGGTCTGTTCGTGGAGCTTCCCGCAATAATCACAACAAACGTTGTGATAGGATTGCAATTGCACTTGCAAGTCAACGAGTGTCGTCCAAAGGAAATAAGAACTATCTGTGTTAATCGGCTCACGAGGCGGAGAAGATACTATAATTGTTTATTTGAAGCGACAAGCAAAATAAATTGTCACAGTATATGAGATTCCAGCAACCATCACATCACAACTGCAACTAGCAAGACACTTTGGGAAGAGTCAACATGTGTCCTTAGGAAATAAGAACTATCTGTGTAAATCGGCTCACGAGGTCGAGAAAGATACTGTTGTCGTTTATCTGAAGCGACAATCAAAATACATTATCGCAGCATGTTTTCCGAAAGATTCACCTGGTTGCTCAAGCGCTCTTCACCGAAACAGTGTCTGTTACTCACGCGTGTGCAAAGTAGAGTTCGAAAGCTCGAGACGCACGTTAGGTAGCAGCTTGTAGCACTGGTGATGGCGGAGGAGTAAGTATAGTAATCATGATGTGTGGTTACTGATCGAACAGAACATAAAGCCGCTATCGTGAACATTGGACTCATCACCACCTCAAAAGACTAATGCCTCGCCGAAGGAAAAGACTCTATTCCAGCAAGGCGAAGAAGATTCAAGTTGGAGGGCTTGGATTTGAAGGAGATGCAACAGGCCACTTCTCAGTTGGACACGCTACAGAGCAGAAGCAGTGGTCATCTGGAGAGACCAGCAATGGCTCTAGAGCACCAAAATCTGCTGCGTCCGTCGCTGTATCCACAGCAGCAAGGTGGCCGTCGTGTTTATTATTCGCATCAGGCTGTATATATGAACTATGTGCTCTCTTCCTTCGTAGGGGGTGGAATGCTCCAGGGGCACCAAAACCTGCTGCGTCCGTCGCTGTATCCACAGCAGCAAGGTGGCCGTCGTGTTTATTATTCGCATCAGGCTGTATATATGAACTATGTGCTCTCTTCCTTCGTAGGGAGTGGAATGCTACAGCCACCGAGCTGGTCGACGAGGAGGTCACGAAGAAAGAGGTGAATTCATTTTCTCCCTCTCTTTCTCTCTCTCTCTCCTATTAGCCACTGCCAATAGCGCTGCAAGGATGAATGTACTACAAATCGCCCTTTTCTGTTTTAATTTGCGAAATCATCTCGCGGATTCTTTCCATCCCTCTTAATCAATGCAGTTTATATTGGCCCGATTCGAAAAACTTCGCAACGACCTTACAGCAAAGGTGGGATGTTTAAGAGAGTATTTAGATCCTATATTATAGCTTCCAAGCACCATCAACCACTCGATTCGCAAGAAACTTTGATATGTCCTTCAAATTATGCTAATTTTTATCGTCATCGAAACAGCGCTTTTTGAAACCGACAGACGTCGAGAAATTTCTCCGTTATACATATCCCAGGTTAAGTCTTCCTTAACACACACACACACACACACACACACACACACACATTCATATGCACATATTGAGATATATTTGCACAGACTACTGGAAGCACATCCAAGATCATTCTCATGGTGCGAGAGGGAGCTGGCAAGTGTTTTCGACTCAATTTACAAAACCTTCAACTTTATGGATGCTATCATAAACTCCTACCTACGGACCCACGCAATTGTAACTGTATCCGATATAGAGGACTACATTCTCCAACAGATGAAGGTCAGCAGCCTAAAATGCTCTCTGTGTGCATCTTAAGAACTATTGATCTATTTTCTCCTTATACTCACTATAATGTCTATGTGCCTCTCATCAGTGGAAAGTGTACAAAGTTAACGATAAGAGGATGGAATCTGGGCAAGAAGCAATCGTCCTCCGTCTAGTAATGATCAACATAACACTAGCACATGATAACACTAGTACCAATAGCAATAACAACCACAAAGCAAAGAATCGATATTTTGCGAAGCTCCGCAAGTTTTTGAATTGCCAAGTTGAAGGATCGGAATTGACTGTTCTTCCGCAAGTACAGCTCGCCCCCCTCCAAGATACATGTCTGTGACTGATCTCTGCCGCCTTTGAAACGATGAATACTTATTATCAGAAAAGCTTCCGCGATCTTAAGTTTGGGTCCCTTATCTCCCACCCGCTCATTGTAAACGTTATAGGGGAGGTGCTGCAATCGATACAAAGAGATATATGCATAATAGGCATAGATGATCCTCAACTCATGTTCGTGTGATGGAGGCCTTTCCACTTAACAATCCCCCTCCTACCTATTGCTTCTTCCTCATTTATCATCGCTTATTTCACCAAACCAGATTGCAGCGACGGAAACGCCACAAGTATCGGCTAAAGATGTATGGACTGCTCTTGGTAAGTGAGTCAGCGAGGAATGAGCGTGTGGTCGAAGTTGATATGAAGAGGATGAAGCTATGCCTATGCTAGAAGGGGTGGGGGGAGGGGGGGGGGAGAATGATCTTTGTCCTTTCATTTTGCGGAACTGAACTTATGATCCAGATAAATGCGCGTAATTCTTCTTTTCTTTCCCCTTCGCCTGCATTATACGAACGTCGTCCCGTGCTTTCACCATCCCAGCATCATCAATCCAGGAAGAGCGTAACCTGTATAAATTGGATTATGATGAGGTGTGGCTGCTGTAGGCGTGTGTGTGTGTGTGTGTGTGTGTGTGTGTGTGTTTGCGCGCGCGTTTACGACTGTGTGTGAAGCAAGATGAGGCCTGGCGTTAAATCGGGTGGTTTTGACTGTGGTATTGCCTTTTCTTTCCCTCATTCGTTAAGGGGAACTTTATGCTCTTCTTTGCCGCATTTTTGAGCTATGAGAATGCACCACGAAGTCGATGATGATACTGAATATGATGACACGATGTAGGTCAGGAATTGTCTTAGAGAATGGCATATGGAAAAGGGCTACGCTTCGCTCGGCCAGATGGGTATTCGTTGTTTGAATTTTTGTCTAACTTGATGATCAAGGGATGAAAATAGATGTGTTCATATACAAGAATTATATATATATATATATATATATATATATATGTTTGTGTGTGTGTGCGTGTGCGTTTCTCACGTTCCACCATCATCACCATCGATTTAAGAATATCAATGGGTACAACAAATTTGGAGCTCACCAATCAATAATACTCCCCCCATAGGTGTCTATATAGACTCACAGATTTTCTCCATCACGTGTGTAAAGCAAGCCGAACTGAGCGCACGTAAAGTCAAGCATCATGATATCTTGGCGAAGGAGATCAAGGTAGCATACGACGCAATATCATGTATTCTGTGAATCTTCCTTTTTCTACAAAACTTTACCGCACATTCCCTTCAGCAACTACAATTACGGTAGCTTAACGCTTCTGACTTTATTTTCCTTCTTCTCCTCCTCCTCCTCCTCCTCCTCCTTCTTCTACTGCTACTATCGTTATATCTACCACGTTTCTCAACTGCTGCTGGCTGCTGCTACTGCTGCTACTGGTTTCCTCATTCAGAAAAGAGAGAAAAAGGCTAAGAGCGCGTTGGATTTAGCGAGAAACGAGATCGAGGCGCAGCTGCTGCTTTGTGAGGTCGACCGATGCACAAAATGAGGCGCTATTCGAATAAAAGCAAATGTGCCTCGTGGATGTTATGAATGGATGGCGGACTGTTTGTTGCGAATTATATAATATATAGACATATATGTATATATATATATATATATATATATATATACATTACATAATCGTGACGTTAGAAATCGAGTTTAACTACCCAAATGGAAGAGCTCAAAAAGTACATTAGTGAGTCTAAAGATCGTAACAGGTAGTGGAAGTAGTAGTGGAGGAGGAGAAGGAGAAACATAGTGCAGTAGCTACTGAGGCAGATGAGAGGCGGGAGTGGGAGATTTCGGGGAGAGGGGATGAAATCAATCAGAAAAGGATGATGACATATGATAAGGAAGATGCTCACATATTGATAAGGAGAAAATATCGAGGAGGAGGAGGATAGCATTGCAAAAAATGCTAGAGAGAAAATCGAGCAGCTCTCTCTCTCTCTCTCTCTCTCTCTCTCTCTCTTTCTCTCTCTTTCTCTCTCTCTCTCTCTCTCTCTCTCTCTCTCTGTCCTCTCTTTCTGGCGTGCGTTCTAAATGTCATTGACCTTACATTCGATGATCCACGATGCTAACGCTTTCATCACGGCACCATCACCTTGCTACTGCACACACAGATTAGCAGCGACCGCCATTCAGCTCGCAGGTGCTACGTTTCGCAAAAACAAAGCAGTCTTCAATATTGTGCACAACGTTATGAACAATGAAGTCAAGGGACAACTGGCTGCAAATTTGCGCCACACGCTGGATCAGGCTCTGCAGAGGGGGGAACGCTTGAAGGTCTCTGACGTATTAACCAAGATGGATATGAAGTTCCGCAAGTTGATAATGAGCGACCCAAAATCCGAGGCCAATGATACTAAGATGCCATTAGTCTTCATGCCGAACTTCTTCGAGGTTGGAGGCCGATGACCCATACTCTGATTTCACATCGTTCATTGCTCATTGTTGACATTTCTAATATCATTCATGTCCTACCTCATCATGCTCACCACCACCACCACCACCACTACTACTACTACTACTACTATCATCATCAAAGGTACTGGCTCAGCATAAGGGACTTCGCAATGCCATTGATAACGGTCTCGTCGTAGCCACAGCAACAAGTCGAGCAAGTGGCGAGCAGGATGACACTGCAAGCACAAAAGACGATGATGCAAACAAGGTTGGCGTGGTTGTAGATTATTAATGCGACTTACCCGGAGTGTGTGTATGTGGGGAGACAGGGACCGCAACAAGCATAACAAGAAAGAAACAACGATCACAATACTTTTCCGCTGGAAATCGACCAACACTCAATACCCACACTATCACCAAATATTGTTGTTGGCTTTGCGCCTCTTCTCTCCCTCTCTTCCCCGCCACCTCTCTCGGCCGCCGCCAACCGCTCACAGGTTCTCGTCGAGGAAAGTACACTCGTAGGGTATATCCGCAATGCCTTGGATGACACCGGCAGCAACAAGAGAATCCTCGAAAGGCTTGTTAATGCTCAAAGAAAGTAGTCGTTGTAGCACCACTGCCTATATTCATTGCAGTCCCCATTGAACCATTGCCATAAGATACATACAAACCGCAAATTCAAAAACGGCAACACGAGACTTGTTCGGACAGTTACGAGCTATTGTTTGGCAAGAAGATGCTACTACTACTACTTTTACTACTACAACAACTACTACTACTACTACTAATACTACTACGTGTATAGCTTCATAAGTACTACGGGTTGTCAATCAATATCAACATCATCACCGTCGTCATTATCATTACCATCATTATCATCACTCATTTCATCCATCTGCTACCCTCCCCCCCCTCCCCCCCCATCTATAGGGTTATGGAAAATCTGAGCGTGAAGAGCTGGTCGCAGGCATCTGACAGGCCGTTTAATGATCTTCTTGCACGAAACAAGCACATTCTCCCCCCGATATTTTCCGACAACGACGCCAAGCGAGGTGGGAAAGAAGGGAAGGATTCTGAGAAGAAGAAAGGTAAACAATCAATCATCGGTAGATTAGACAGCAGCGTTGAGTACCAGTCGTAGTATTGTAACAGTAATGTAGTATTAGCAATATTAGTAGTGGCAGTAGTAGTAGTAGTAGTAGTAGTAGTAGTAGTGAGTCTGATAGAGGATGAGAGGAAGAAGGTGAAAGGGAGAGACCCAATAGATTGCTTTGTGACAATATATTGCAGGAACAGTAGCTACTGATGATTCTGCGAGGGACAGCAAAGGTCAATCGCCATCATCATCATCATCGCTATTTGAGTCAGTGGAAGCTCTGTCGGAGCACATGGCGCCCGGAAAACTCGCAGCTGTGAAATTTCTTTCAAAGGCCCTTGATGATGAGGCGGATGAGAAAGGTGGGGGTAGGAGTCATCACGTTTTCTTCGCGACAAACCAACTGCGTATTATATCATGCTTGGCAGCAGCAGCTGTTTTTCCGACTTTGTAGTAGTTAAGGTGGAGATCATGAACGACTCTTCCCAGTCCTACTCATGAAAGCATCGACCCTCACCCAAAACGCACGCACATGCAGCAACATATTGTGTGATTGTGCTTGTGTTTCAACATCATTATCATCATTATTTTTATATCGCGCTGGTGCTAGATAATACCATCACTTCTGGGAGGGCTGAAGGACTTCGCAAATTTCTCTTCATGGTATTCAAGGCGCACCAAATCGTGGCTAGAATTGTCCAAATGACAGTCTCGGCTTCAACGCCAGTGTCATCATCCTCCTCATCATCGGGTCCGTGCTGCTCTGCCTCTTCACCTCGCATATTCAGTCTTTGATGATGATTTGTGTTCCTCTCTCTCTCTCTCTCTCTCTCTCTCTATATATATATATATATATATATATATATTATCTTTATTCTCGATGCCCCGAATTCTACATTACGACATATTCATGCATAGAGCGTTGTATGTATGTGTAAACAAGCATGCAAATACAGAAAAACTCCGAGGCTATCACAGGGGAAAATAACATTACTTCTCTCACGTTACGTATCATTTCACGCGCTGCATCGTAGGCCTTGATCATCGAAGGTCCATTGAGCAGCTGCGACAGGAAATAGAGGCGGAGGTCATCTCAATGCTTTCCCACATGAGGGAGTGCGACTTGCGAGACTTTAGTAGCGTAGCAGCACGGCTGCTGCCCCCTCGCCTCGCAAGATTCGTCGTCCACAGCGTCATCATGAAGATCGCTCGGGATAACATGTACGATTGGGAGCATGAGCTTACTACCAACAACACCGCAGTAGTCTCTGATGAGCATATCGTCGGTTTGACAAAACCAGCGACGAGGACAGCCCCGGAAGTAGAGGAGAAGGTGCTGCCGTCCTCTTCATCGTCATCTCAAATACCTTCTTCTACTGCTTACGCCGTGAGGAAATCCGACAGCAAGGATGGTGGGGAGAATCAAAGCAGTGATGACCAGGCGATGATAGATTCGTCTGAGCCGCCACCCTTATCAGCTCGCACATCTTCCCAACTACGATCAGTTACGACGACTGACACTACCAAACAGAATCGCAAACCGAGAGATATGGAGGAAGTCGAGTATATGTTCGCCGAAATATACAGGAAGTTTGAATTGCTAAAAGGTGAGAGCGCTTCCTATATCAATATGATGCTGGAGGGTATGATGAAGCGACTCGCAGAAGGCCTCTACTCGAAGAGTAAGTGTTTATCATCATGTTCATTCTTCTCTCTCTCTCTCTCTCTCTCTCTCTCTCTCTCTCTTTGTCTCTCCCACACACACGCAAATATGTGTGCACACGAATCTTGCCGTATCATCATCAGGCTCGCATTTTCTGTACGAGATCATCCAGAACGCCGACGATGCGAAATACGATGATCCGAACCCCCGTGTATCGATATGTGCGACCAAGGATCGCCTCCGAATTCACATCAACGAGCGTGGATTTAACATGGCAGACGTGCACGCTCTCTGTATCATGTGCCACAGCAGCAAGAAGGCTTCTGAAGGCAGCATAGGACACAAGGGTCACCATCACACACACACACACACACACACACACACACACACACACATCAGAGGCATCATCAGCATCATCCTCCATCCTCATACATCTCATCATCATCATCATCATCATCATCATCATCATCACATAGGCATCGGATTCAAATCCGTCTTCAAGATCACGCTAACACCGGAGATACACTCCGGGCTAATACACTTCCGCTTCAATCGTGAGAACAACCGAAATGACGATGTCTTTGGCAGTAGTAGCAAAAGCACAAAAAGGCAAAGGCTAAAATACTGTTTGGGGTACATCTACCCGGAGATCATTTCACCAGAGGAGCAGCGGCAGCAGAAGCAGCAGCAACGTCTACAACAAAAAGAAGACGACATCTCCGGAGAAGAAACGAAGGGCCAGAAGAAGGCCAATGAGGGCACCGTCATTATCCTTCCATTTGCCAACGAAATCCAAACTAACCGCGGAGTCGTTCTGAAGAGCGAAATTGTCGCACAAGTCAGCCAGGCATTGGACTCGATAAAGCCCAGTCTCCTGCTGTTCTTGAAGAAGCTGCGCCATATTTCTGTGGAAGATCCAGAGATGAAGGTCAGGAAGACCCTCGCTCGTGGGGAGAGCGGACCTTACGTCTTCGTGGATGTAAGGCAGCAACATGCAATAGCAGCTGCAGCTGCTGCGAAACCTGTGATTTCTACCAGCACCTCCGTTGTTGGAAGCGATAAGAAAGGGGAAGGAGGAGGAGATATTCATGAGGAGGAGGGGGGGGGAGACCGAAAGAGTGTTGTTGATACTGTTTCGTTGGAAAGATATACATGGCTGCGCGCCAGCCATGTCGCCCCGTTGGAGGGCGGCATCGGGATGAGTTCAAAAGCTAAAGAGCTTGAGGTTCAGGTCGCCTTTCCTCTTGAGTTTTCGCCGTCGTCGTCGTCGTTATCTTCCCCGAGAACAAACAGTTTACACGGTGGAGAAGAAGACGTCGATGATGAGATTGACTGGAACCCGGACGTAATCCCAAAGCAGGATTTGTTCGCATATCTGCCGATCAAAAACTACGGATTTAGGGTCGTGATTCAGGCAGACTGGGAGCTGACGTCATCACGAGAGGGTGTTCATAGCGGTGATGCTTGGAACGTATTTATCCGTAAGCAGATCGCTCCAGCATTTCGCAAAGCGGCTCTTCTCTTCATATCCGAGACCGTAAAGCAGAGGAGTAGCAATAGCAACAGTGGTGCTCCTCCTCCCCCTACCATTGACGATGACTTCAAAAAGAAACTAGGGTCGGCTACCACCAACATCGACTCTAAGAATTTGTCCCCCCCCCCTACCACCTTCGGTTGTGGAGGCTACAACTCGCTGTTGAGGAGGTTCCTGCTCTGTCTGCCATTGAACGACGACATGACCGACGAGTTCTTCCATCCTGTTGTTGAATCTGTGCGCAAAGAAATCACCGACCTCCCTATTCTCATGTGCGAGGGCCACGTCCTTACTGCGCCAACACGGGTGCTGCGGGGTCCCGACGACGACCGTCTGGCCAAAGCTACCAGCACGATACTTGGCCGAGTCTCAAAATTTCGCCTTTTGCACAAATCCCTCAGTAAGATGCCGTTGCGTCTGCAGAAGCACCTAGGTGTTCGCGAGTTTGGAGCGCAGGTCGTAGTGAGGATACTCTCCTTGATTTCGGAGAAGGCGTTGTGGGCAAAGGAGGAGGACGATCGGGACGTAAAGGAGGGGGGGGAGGGGATGGAGGGAAAGACAAGGAAAATGAATGAAACTCAAGGCAGTATGAGTCTTCGGTATGCGTGGCTTGCTTGGGCTATCAACTGCTTCGCCCGGGATTTGGAGAAAAATCAGGCGAGAAATATCGAGGCACTCCGCAAAGCAAAGGTATTTCCACTCCGTGATGGTCGACTTGTGAGCCTCGATTCAGGGAGGTTGTACCAAATCAAAACCACCGAAACTACTGCTGCCGGTGCTACCTCTTCCACTTCTACTGCATTCTCCTCCTCCGACTCCGAGGGAGGGAGTCTTGGAGACGGCGGGGGGGAGAGAGAGATTGATCACTTCAGCACCCTCGCACGCAAAGTTTTGAAGAGAGATATCCGGGTGCTCCATCCCGAATTCGTGAAGGCTCTAATACCGTACCAACGTGCATCGGATTTGCTGGTGACCCAAGGTGTGCGGCCAATGCATGGTGTCGAATTCGCTCAATCACACCTCATACCAATCCTGGCGGCAGAGCACGCGTTAACGGAGGAACCCGACCTTTGCATCAGCCTCCTCGTCACCATCAAGAAGTACACATCCACGCGGTGGGGAATTCGAGAGCTGTCTTCGCAGCTAAAGAAGAACGACGTCTACATCGTCGATCAAAATGAACGTGTTTACCGCATCTCTGAGGCTGCAAAGCTTCTTTACTTTCATCCTCAATACCTCGACTCAAGTTCTATTGAATTTCCGACGATTATGGCTGGCATCCTAGGTGTGGATCAGGTTCATGTAATCTCCACCAAGTACCTTCAGCAGCAGCATACTTCTACCTACGATAAGCCCCTTATTAACAGTAACGGCAACGAAGAGAAGAAGAAGAAGACCAGCAGTCAGATTGTTGACCATAACTGGGAAAGGCGCGCTACTATGAAGAGAGAGTGGCGCGAGCTGTTCACGTCTCTCGGCATTCAAAGCCATATGCGGATGGACGCCGTGCATCACCTCTTTGAGTTTACAAATGTCTCAGATCTCCACCACTCGCAACCCCTGAGAGAGGCTCTTTCACGCAAGGTTCGCTTCGCCCGCAATATTATTGAAGGGACTGTAATGCCAGGTATTGGGGAGATACTCGAACCGGCACTGAGCAAATTCATTGCGGATGAGATGATAAATAACGACGGCGCCGCAGGAGAGAGTAGCAGCTCAGGCATTGCCATTGAGATTAAAGATTACCGGTGTCCGATCCTGGAGAAGAGTCTTATGAAGTTAGAAGCTAATTCCAAGGCTGACAGGAGGTGCAGTAAAGACATCGCCTCCAAGTCATCAAAGCTCCTCACCTATTTTAAGGAGGCCCTCCACTCGGTGGTTGAAATACGCACTGAGGTCGCAAAGGCTACCGCATGCACCATCACTGTATGTAGGGTCACTAAGCAAACAGTAATGCAGACAGCTGAGGCGAAAAAAGACGACGAGCATGGCGATGTTGTTAGAACGAATCTCGCATCTTGGAGAGTTCGATCAACGGTCTCTGAAAGACTACAGACAACTCGCTGGTTTAATACGGGAAAAGGACAATTGTGTGCACCGGCTCAACTTCTGGTACTGCTGCAACATCAATATCTGTGTAGTTAGTCTTTTCTATAAGCAAACGCCACACTCTCCGCACAATCCCTCAAATAAGAACGTTCGCACGATGCACACATAACCGAAACAAATACAATGTAAACATAGACACATACTCGCAGGTCATATTGATACATCATACGTTGCTATTATTAAGATCTTACTTTCTCCATTCACGCAGCTGGAGACACCGGAAATCGTCAACCCCCTCGGTGGTTTGAGAAAATACGCGCCGCTCTTGAAGGATGATTCTATGCCAGGAATTTTAAATTCTCTGCTTGGCTTTCGTCAAGATCTGGACCTGCATACTCTGTGTACCATTTTCCGCAAAGCAGGAAGGAGCAGAAGGAGCATGTCAATGCAACAATCGTATGAACTTCTAAGGATTCTCGTGGAGAAGAAGAAAAGAGAGGAGAAGCAGCAGAGGCCATATTCAGAAGTGTGGGACCCAACGATACCAGTCATCTTTCTTCCGGACTACGACATCAAAAGCTCACATAATGTGTATACCATCGATCAGAGCGCCCAGCAATATGGGCGACTCTATTCTGTGGACGAGTGCGTAGCGCATGAATACTCCTACCTTGTTGACTCGACGCATATTCGGGTCGAACATCAAACACGCCAGCTAGCTGTTAAGCTGTTGAAGAAAATGGCGAATCCAGCAATGCATGGTAAAGGTCGTCGTCCAATCCAGGGAGTTCATTTTGCCCGGAGGCGCGTTTTGGATCGGTTTTACAATTCTTTTGATTTGTTCAAAGAGCTCCGTGTGCTAAAGACATACCGACCAGAATTTTACTTTGCTCTCGTTGCAAAGGCGGTCAGGCCTGGCCCTACTATTAACAGAGACATCGTCCTCGAGATTATCTTTCGGACGTACAAAATGTGGAAAATCCAATACGATAAACTCGCCGAAGAAGGCGATGAAGGTTACGAAGCCAAACAGAAGCTCCTTAGCAAGAGCATCAGGAAGGGGTTCAGCTCCCTAAAATGCATCCCTACAGAGGGAAGCAATGAATGGGCGGCACCGAATGATCCCTTACTTTTCCTCGGGGAATATACTCCTTTCTATGTGGCTTCGCCCCGCTTCCAGACCAACGTCGGTGCCTTCATACCGACAGGAAAGGAAGGAAAGAAGCGAAAAGTCATCTTGGCAAGTGCCAAGTTTTCAAAAGTAGAGAACATCGAGGAAGATGTGTGGAAGTTTTATAAAAGCGTCCTAGGAATCCCTCGACTGTCAACCTCTCTTTCCGTTTCGTACAAAATTGAGGATAGCAAAATCAACAACACCGAATGCTTACCGATTGCGGCTTCTCTCCGAGAGCTTTCCGCCGCTTCTTGGGTGATCGCCACCAAGATGCACGAGGTTGCGAAGCCGCAAGAGATCTCATCGCTTCGTAGTAAGCTGTCCGCAATCTCAATTCGCTTCGCAGGACAAATGACATCGACTAGAACGCTGCAGAAAGATGGCATTGTTGTTGCTGAGGAGAAACAGCGCACGATCTCTTGTCTCGCACAAACACCGCAGGATGACTACGATGGGAGGAAGGCCAAAAAGAAGGAGGGGCTGCGAGAGGAGAAAGATCAAAAGCAAGGGGGGGGGGAGGTGGAACACCTTTGCGTTCTATACGTATCTGGCACGACTCCGTTGAACGTCGAGAAGTTTCTTGAAGAATTTGGAAAACTTTTAAGCCCGGTTGATGAACCTGCCCAGATTTTGAGTAAGGAGGTGTACACCGCCATGTCCAATGTTCTGCATAAGCTCGTCGCCACGAACCCCCCCCCAAAAACTCAGAAAGAACTTAAAGGCTGGCTGGAAGGTCGGCATTCCTGTGTATATATGTGTGGGTGAGAGAGGGAGAGGGAGAGAGAGAGAGAGAGAGAGAGAGAGAGAGAGATGGAGGAGTGGTGGTAAGAAATGATGGTCATGGTAATGATACTCTCTTTTCAATAGTGCTCCTCCTCTGTCGTTTTACGCATGCGAAATTACATTTCTTGAAGGCGTTTCCAACGTCTACTATCGTCACATCAACTCCATTGCACAATCCGTCCCACTAATTTGTTGTTGTCACCAAAACACATCAGATGCATGCCCAAACCCGGCTGAGTCGTGGTGGCTTCCGTGGCGGCCTGACTTGATTCCGAAGATAGGAGAAAAGGGCAAGAAGAACGATTCAGATGCTATGCTTGCCCGCAGCCTGGAGAATGATCCGAGTGTGCAGCTTTTCTCTGGGCAAAACGAAGATTCAGATGACGAGCTATTACAGAAAGAGCCTGGAAAAGAAGGGAAAGGAGGAGTCCAGGTGCTTTCTGACAAAGAACGGCGTGCGCTTGCAGAGGCTGTTGAAAACGATGCTTGGCTTAACACAGTGCAGGAAGACTTGAAGAATCGGAATGCATCGAGAAAACCATCGAGGGTATCTGGAGGTGGAAAGCTCTCTCCTCTCTTCAAGCTGCACAATCCTCCAGCCATAACTGGCAGTAATCAGATACCAAGAAACTCCAATCCTGCTGCAATTACTGGTAGTAGTCAGATACCAAGAAACTCTATGAGGCCACCGAACAATCAGAGAACAGCATCCACCATCAGAAGCACAACGGTTGGTAGCACTAGGGGGGGTCCAAGTGAGAGGGCATATGTCCCCAGATCTTTCAAGGAATTAGCTCAGGGTTGTGAGCTCTCGGAAGAACAAGCGGCTCAATCCCTTCCCAGCACAAATTCAGTCAGGCATGATGTGCTGGAAGAGGTTGACATGAAAAAAGACAACAGGAAAGAACTGATGCTACCGAAGTCATTGTTTCAGTTACTTCATCAGAGTGGCGGCAATGTCAGCGAGAATATGCGTCTGGGACGTTGGGGAGAGGAGCGCGTCTATCATCATCTTGTGCGAGAACTCCGCTCATCAGCCGCGCAAGTTTCGTGGATGAACGAAGAAAAGGAAAAGGGAACACCGTACGACATTCTGGTCAAATGCGCCAGCGGAAAGCGATATGTGGAGGTTAAAACTACTAGGATGAAGGGTTCGACCCTCGTTCCACTCTCTTTGAGGGAGGTGCTGTTCGCTTATGAATGCATAAAGCGTGGAGAAAGTTACGATATTTATTTTGTACAGCTTGAGAGTGTGCGTGGGGCTCCTGCTAAGATCTCCCGAATCAAGGACCCCCTTTCTGCTATCGGACATGGAATAAATCTTATGCTTTCAATCCCACGGCTCGGAGGGAGACAAGCTGAAGGGTGATGCTGTGAACAACGACATGGGTGATCGGTAATGTCAATCAGTAAAGGTTTCGTGCGTCATACAAATAATGCTTAGAGCCTTCATGCTAGCATGGCTATGAGCGTGTATGGCTACAACACAAGAATGGACACAGTCCATGTTGCAGTGCATGTGTGCAAGATGAGACGGATGCGACAAGTGAGCTAAATTTTTTAATGTCATCCTGGTGTAGCTGTGCAATGTGAAGCAGATGCAGCGCACATGCATGCATGGTCTGTTGGACGCGCACCGAGCGCATTGCAGTCGCTGATCATGATGCTATGCAATCCGTGCAGGTCTGCTAGTAGGCTAGTAGCTAGGTAGGGTGCGCTCCATGTACAAGTGCAAGCTAGAAAGCTAGCTAGCTAGAAAGCATCGGTGGCACGGTGGCACGGGCATCGATCAACGTGTCGATCTGGGTGGTGCACTGCTAGCTAGACTGACGGGTGCTGCGTGCGTGCAAACTTCTAGAACTTGTGGCACGAGCGTCGCTCCATTTGTGCAATCAAGCACTGGAGCAACAAAAGGTGTAGCACAACAAGACAAACATGAACGCACATTTCATCACGTCATCAAAGCGTGCAATTGTCCCCATCTAGCCGTAGCGCTCCCCACTCTCTCTCTGCGCACGAATGTTTGACATTCTAGAATTGCTAGATTAGTGGCTACTCACCCAGCTAGCAAGGGGCGCCTAACAGTGGTGCGGCACACCCGTCGCACTGCCGCTAACAACGCGAAAGGAAGAGCGCGCAATGCATCGAGCAGGCTCCGATGCGTGCGCAATGCACGTGCACACGCACACAATCATGTTTTGTCAGCTGCTTTTTGAAACATTCTAATTTTCTGGTTCCGGCTGTGTCAGCGTCAAAAGTCAGCGTAAAAGTCGCGCAGTGGTGGGTTGTGCTCCGGAATGAAGTGCGTCAAAAGGTTATGGAACACATCTTTCTTATTAGCTTTGTCGGAAAAGGGTTTCGGCATCGGGCTTTGGATCGACATTTCTACGAATGCAATTAGAAAACGCACCCAGTTTTTTGCTGTCTCCGCATCAACCGTGCCCTCATGAGCACGAAACTCGAGAGTATTTCTTTTTTTCGATACAAGGTTCTGCAGGTTTAGCTTGAAGTATCTCTGTCCGTTCTTAGGGTGGGCGTTCATCATTTTCGCAAGTGCGTTTTGGTTTTTAGCCTCGCCGATGAGGCGGATTGCGTCATCATTCCGGAGCTTTCTGAACTTCATGTTCTTGCGAACACTCAGGCAGTACTTATTCTTCGCTTCGTTGCTACGTTGCTCCTTCAGCATTAAGTCTATTCCTGTCTCGTACTTTATCCAATTCTGGCAGATGCGCTTGAGCATTTCAAACTTGATGTCAGTCATGTCAATGTGCACGTGCAAGCCACATGTGTCCGACACAGAAACGTCGTCGCAGCTTTTTATGGCATCCATGGCATCACCAAGTTCCCTGAGGCCCTTTTTCCCACTCAGAATGGGGCTTACGATCTCAAAGCCACTCGAATAATAATGGTTTGTCGAGATCGAGTTATCCGGCACAATCTTCCATGCCTTCGTCGTCGCCTTGTCGTAGCCGCGATCCAAGCAAGTTGTGGAGGTCGCGCTTTCTACTGCATCGCAAAGGTTCCCTTTTTGTGCTGACGTTGATACAAATTCGACTTCAACACCAAATTTTCGATCTGATATGACGCCACGTATCTTCTTGACAGACTTTTTGGCAGGCTCCTTCTTCTTGTAAACAAGATCCCGCACGATTTCATTCTTCTCACGCATGCGAATCGACTTCTCGAGTTTGTGAATTGAGCCATCTTTCAAGGTGACATGCGCACGGGCTAGCGACCGTCCCCAGCAATCATGCCTCGTGGAAAATGTTTTGCCTTCGTTGGTCTTCTTCCCTAGGTATGATTCAGGCTTGTAGGTGTTGTCAATTATGTCCGGATAGAACTCGACTTTGCTGACTGCACCAGCTTCGCCGTTGAGCTGCTTCACATACAACGTGTAATCCCATTGCTTGACTTTACCGTTGCGTGCTTTTCTTAGCTTGGTTTTAGGCACCTTCTGGAATGTGTTGCCTAAAGCGATTGTGACCTTCTTCGACACCGGAGACCTGATTGCCGAGGTCATCGCGACTACCATCAGCAGCCCGTAAACCATCTTCATTGTTACTTAGGACTTAAGAATTAGTATTCTTTTCAAGAAATGCCAGATCTTGCTGAGTAAACGAGTTTGTCCGTGTGGGGGGGGGGGGAGGTTTGAGGTGATGCCCAAAATGAAATCTTTGGTACGATGATTAGATCTAAGTTAGGAAGTGAGACTAAAGCGATTCCTTGTCGCATCCCTAAAATCGTGGCTCGAACTAACTTTAGTTGAAGCCAGTTGATGCTTTGGTTTTAAAGATCTAGATCTAGGGGGCTTCGACAAACTTTTTAAAAAGTTTTTTTTTTGGAACAAATTGCCTAAACGGCTACAATCTCACAAGGTCATCAAGAACCAAAAAAATGTTGTCAAAAGAGTAGGACAGCCTGACGTCTGCAATTTCAAGCAGGACATGACTCGAGTGACCCTCTCGAGTTGCAAAAAAGTCCAATCAAACGGGAAAACCAGGAAGTGAATCCCCTCCTCTGCAAATGTCTTGCCACATTTTGGAAGTGTGGACCAGAGTCTTGCTCGGCGCCCCCTCGAACATCCCCAACGTTGATCTCCGTGTGGACGTGGCTGTCAGGAAGTTCCTGCTCAGGATGGATGCTTTGCGTCGTCGTCATTTGGCTGCTGGTTGTGATGCATTCAATGTTTGGTTCGTGCCAATTTGCACGAACCCCGCTGATTTGCTAGTCAGTCCTCACTGAAGCCAGGCGGGGGTTTTCGGTCACCAGGGTGGCTTTTCCTCCCACCCACAAACCACATTCTCGTTCACTGGTGGGATGGCTAGATGGACAAACATGTCGCCCCAGCTAGCCAGCCACCGGTGATCGGTTGCCAGGTCAAGGACGTTTGGGTCTGCACTCATGGGCAAGGTTCAAAAGTTGCATCCGCCGAAGTGGCAATGGGCGGGGGGGGGGTTTCGGTCACGAGTGCGAGGGTGACTTTTCCCCTCATCCCTGAACCACATTTCTGTTCACTGGCAGGGGCCAGCCACCGCTAGACCGGTGACTTGGTTGCCAAACGAAAGAGCGTTCGAATTTGTGTCTGAGATCATTCATCCCGAACAAATCCCGTCAGGATGAGTGTGTCCTCCTTCAACTTTGTGCCGTTTGTTGGTGCCCGATGTCCCGCGCCGTGAGACCTAGAGACGCACGCACAATTTGCACAGCTGCGCACAAGACAGACCACATCATGTCCACCGCAGATGTGCACATTGTGATTCGACTGCTGTCTTGTCTAGATCATAGGCTGTGTGCGTGTGCACCCATGCTCGCCACGATGGCCTTCTCTTTCTGCTTTGTTTCACCGTTTTCCTAGTTGTGTTAACAATGTCCACAATGGCTGATGCGCTGCACAGCTGCACATGCCTAGATGCTGCTGTAGAATTGATGCAAGGTGCATCATTACAAGCACTTCATTTCATGGGGCATTTCGAAGTAGACATGGCCTCAATGAGGCAACTAAACATGAATACGAGTAGATTGCACATGCCCACCACATAGTTCTCGCATTCTCACCTATCTGACTAATTTGTAACAAGAATGCAGCGCTATGAATGCATGCACCTCTGCTGCTCTACTTGCCCTTTACATGTGGTTCCTTGGTGCAATCTCATCACCAGTCGTCATCGCCATCCTCCGAATCATCAGTAGAATTTATCTTGGATCTTTTTGTGCACGTGGCAGAGGAAATCGATGTAGGACATATTGCACACCTCCTCCTTCTTCGTCCCAAGGTCGAAGGGGTTCCACTTATTCTTCCGTGCCGCGTCCTCAATAAGGTGGTCAAAGAACTGCGACTCGTCGAGGCTCGAACCGGTGTGTGTGTTCCGGGTGACGATGCTGATCGTCTTGAATGATGGGCAGTTTTTCCGAAGCTGTGTAATGAGCGTCCAGACGCGAGAGTTGAGAGACTTGGCTTCGGCCTCGCTATCGTACACGAGTCGGAGGGATGTCGGTCCCCCCTCCACCTGCTGCACCATGCCGAACAGCTGATCAGTGACCTGCTTGGAGGCTTGCTCTCCAATCCAAATGTAAAGTGAGCGCCCGTCGTCGAGGAGATAGACCCCCTCCCGGCTAATGGATTCAGAAGAGAGCTTGAGCACTGGGGGTAGGAATACGCGCCCGTCTTTGCCCTCTACACAGGCGTAATCAGGGATTTCGGTGAGGGAAAAGAGACACGGATCTACGAAGCTGCAAGCCACGTATGTCGGCATCGCTCCAACAAATGCAGACAAGAATGCCCTCTGGTCCACCTAATATTTGGAGGAGGGGAGGGTGCCAAAAACAATAATCAAACATTTTAGAAGGGCTTCTTCTGTCACTCTTATACTTGTGTTTTCGACACTGCGCTACAGCTTTCACACCCACGCAACATATTTGAGGACAAGAATGTGCTATATTTTACAGAATATCGTAATCGCGAATCAACACTATCCCCATCACCACTCTCCTAACCATCCCTATTACCTGTGTGCCGCAGTGAAAGAGTGAATGTTTAATCATGCCGAGGGTGGAGAGAGGAAGCAATTTGAGTGGCTCTGGCAGGATGAGCTGGCCTGGGGAGTGCTGCGTGGAGCAGTACTTTCGATACACAAACAAGCTGTCAATGCACGCCTGCGTGAGTGCTTTCCGAGCGTTCTTCGGCTCCACTTTGTACAGGATTTGATTCACCCCTTGCTTCAAGGACAGGTTGATAATGGTATCGAGATCGGCGTGCCGGAAGAGATTGCAGAGGGCGGAGGTTACTGGCAGCGAGATTGTGTGTACCCTTATCAGCCGTTTCCCGTCCGAAGTTGTGTACAACAGGGCAGTCTGCACGCAAGCCTCTTTCTGCGTTAGCTTCCCCTCGTGGTTGAGCATGATACCGAACGACGAGTCGCAATGGATCACTGGGACCTCCATCTCGTCGGCCTCCCTCGCGAAGAAGTTGCCGAACTTCTCCGCCACCTTCAAGCCCTTCGTCGTGCGGATCACCATAACCCCCTGGAAAGCAGTAAAACGGCTAATGTTACGGTACATATCTCTGTGCAGGGCCTCCCCATCCTTGTTGGCGTTGAACGCATTGTAGTAATATATCTGCCCTCCTGTCGTCCGGGAGAGGGCGCCGATTGTTGCAAGGTCGAGGTAATCGTTGGCGCAGGCGAAGATATCGACCGAGACCTTCAGCTGCGCGCACATCGTCGCGAGCTTCTCATAGTATGATCCGTTTGGTACTAGGAGCGTCTGCTCTTTGTTGGTATTGTATAGCTTGATGTCGTTCCGTGGCTCCAGCTTTCCAGTGCCCATGTTGCACAGGCTCGACGTCACAATCATCATCTTCCCACCGTAAGCCTCGAGCAACCGGGCGCCCGCCGAGGCTACAGCACCGAAAGCACAGCTATTTGACGTGACTGTGGTCTCGCTCATGTGCACCTTCTGAACGAGGGCCAAGACAGCATCTAGAACATCTAAGGAACTCTCGTCTTTGAGCTGCAGCAGGACGGTGTCAGGCAGCACTGGCACGAATGGGTCATCCGTGTCAGAAACCACACTCAAGCGCGGCTCATTAGATCCCTCCTTCACCGAATAAAAGTACAGGTGCTTGTCGAACGTCACAATACCGACACGTGTCCGGGGATTTTTCGCCAGCTCGCCTACGCTCGCTCGAATACACTCCAGCGCACAATCGACCAGGCCATTCACGAGCGCTGGGTAGGAGACGTCAACGAGGAAGAGATAACAAGGATCTGTCACGGGTGAGTCACAGTAGTCAGGAGGGGCGACGATATCGACGGTTCCGCGGCACAGCTCCGGACGCTCATTCTTATCCCTTCGGAATCCCTTCGGGTCAAGATTGCACCAGTAATAGTCTGGGACTGCGTTTTTGGTCTCGCACATGTTGCATATGAATGACCTCCCGCCGTCAATGAAACGAAAGAAGGGATTGATGTAGGCACCGCACTTGTTACATCTAATCGGACCCTCTTTTCCAAAATCCTGAACAGGAGGGGGCTCCTCCCCGACCCCTAACTCTGCCAGAGGCTGTATGATAGCCCCTACGCATAGCTTCGTCTGCTCTACGAGACTCAACTCGTTAGCTATGTAGTTTGTGGACATTCGAATGAACCGCGGGCTGCAATTTCCTTCGTCTACGGCGATGAAGGGGTGGGTTGAGGGGGGAGGGGAGCTACCAGACCTAATTATTTATTTAAGAATTATTTGAGGCGTTGAGAAGGAATATATCATTCAGTCAGCTTAGTGAGTTTAGGGTCCGAGATCATCACACGTTTTCTTCTTCTGTATAATTCACCTGGTGTAGAATCGCTTTAAAGGTTCGTCAGTCTTGTGTTCGGGCGACCATCTTGGAATTTGTGCCGGGTCGATTCGTTCTTCTTTCTTCGGCTTCGGAGTCTGCGGATAAGGCGATTGTTCTTGAGGGACGGGAGCGTGATACCCTTCTCCATTTACATTTTGGTTGAACTGTTGTTGTTGTTGTTGTTGTTGTTGATTTTGTTGATGATACTGCTGCTGCTGTTGAGACCCTCCATATTGCTGTTCTTGGTGTACATTTTGGTGTTGTGTGTATTGCTGGTTGTAATCAGCTCCAGACGTCGCGACATTTGAGTACCCACTTTGATCATTAACAGGCTGTTGGGCGTATGAACCCCCGTATCCACCACCCTGTGCTTGCTGATCATAGTACTGTTGGTCATACTGTTGTTGAGGGTACTGCTGGCTATAATATGCTCCTGTTGCTGGTTGTTGCGAAGCCGCGTCGTAAGACATTGAAGCCCCTCCCTGTTGTTGCTGCTGCATCATCATATTACTACTAGCAGCTTGCCCATGATTGTAAGGCTGCTGTTTGCCTTCCATCGAAGACAGAGAGAAGGCGAGCGGGGGGGGTTCACCCAATGACGTGTCGCGGAGTGCGAATCAATTGAGTTCCTTGGGCTGGCGTCATTCACTCTGAGACACTCGAGGTATTCTCCTGAAATTTTTAATGGGATTCCCCTTCAATTCCGTCAATACCGAATAATTTCAAAACAATTGAAAATTGTGTGGAGTCCATTGCTGAGACTCAAGAGAAAAATAATTAAAGTGCTTTTCTGAACCGAATTTTATGGAATCGCGGGAACAGATCTGAGAATTACCTTGAATTCACCGAGTCAATGCTGAATTGCCTAAAAATTCCTGACACAGCTTGAACTTCAAGTCCTTTTCTGTCACCACTCCTGATTCATCCTGAATTTTAGCAGAATTTCTGGTATATGGAGATGATATTACCACTACAATAATTTACGACATGACATATCTTGTTTTTAAGTTTATATTAGCTTGAAATATGCCCTTATCAGCCCCTAAATTATGTGATTTGGGCTTAAAAGGATCCAAAGGGGATTTTTTCAAAACTGATGTGCTTATGTTTGAACTGTAGTGATGGTTATTTTACATTAAGACTAGCAAATTTGAGCCATTATAGATTTAGTAGGTTTCTTTTTGGTCTTCCTGATCCCAGCATGGTCCTTCGATAAGTCTTACAAGCTAATTTCTAAGAGCCATGACGAATAACTGTAGAACTATTAGGAAAATGGTCAACCAAAAGTGAGTTCTCACTTGAAATTCGATTGTCGTCGTTTAGAATTCTCTTATTTTCATCATCTAAAATGCTGAAAATTTGCGGTTAGATAAATCTGAAGGATTGAATGGCAAGAATAAAGCCTCCTTCCCACCCCCTCCCCTCCGTTCTAAGACAACCAACCAGAAAGAGACAAATTACTAGCTGTGGCGCTGTGAGCGCCTTTTTGAACTACTGATTAAGATCTACATGAGAGAAGAAATAGAGGTAAATGCCACAATTTCATCTTATTTGAAAGCTTCATCATGTTGGTTTTTCATTCTACTGGTTTCGGAAGGCAGCAGCTTTCATGCCCTCCGGGCTTGCATCTACCCAAACCCTATTATTTGTGAACGTATGCTTATTTCTGTGAGTGAATCTGAGTTGCTGCTTGCCAGGTGGCCGCGGGATGGTGGACGAAAGCAATCAAGAAAAAGCTTAGCTCCCACACCTCAGATCCAACTGATGCCCTCGAGAAGTTTCATAAGAGCTTGGTTGAAGGCTTAACGAAGAGATGTACAGGACACTGGCACGCAGGCAATCCTATGAAAGGTTCCGGACACAAAAAAAAAATTAAAATACACTAGATTTAAATTAAATTTCCATATCTAGGCTGTGCCTACCGGTCATTATCATACGACAGCCGGGTGGATCCCCTTTTAAAAAGGGCTACAAAAGATGCAGGAATTAAAGTATCGATAGAGGAGTTACTATCAGGGAAGAGATATATCATGTTCATCAACCCAGGTGACATTGTAATATAGATGTAGAGTCTAAAATGGTTCTCACCCATGAAACTAATTCGACATAATCACAGGAACGGTGAAATTACGGAATGTCGCCTTCTGTTCAGCCACACCTGAGGTGATATACCAAGAGCAAAAGGAGAACAAGTCGACAGATTTAAGTGAAGATAGCACAATAAAACGATCACAAAAATCGGCCCCGTTATCCCGGGGGAACCCGCTTTCAAATTTTGTGCAGAAGGGCTTAAGCAGTATGGGAAACTCAAACTATGATATTAACCGGTACTTGAAGCAACAGCAAATATTGGTCCCGCCAACAATGTGAAGGGTTTAGTGCGCTCACGCGGGATTGTAAAGAAAATCGGTTGGCCATTTGTTGCCGAATGGCAGATTGTAAGATTATGAATTCCACTGCGCTTGCTGGGATGTGTTTAACATTAGAACCTAATAAAAACACGTAAAACTAATTGGGGTTTGAATAGTATTGTAGCCCTTGTGATCTAAAGATCATTTGAATGCACACGCACACATACATACACATGCACATTCAAAAAAAAAAATATATATATATATATATATATATATATATATATATGTATAAATGTATTTATGTGTGTGTGTGGTGTGTGTGTGTGTGTATATACTATCAATGGAGCATTTTGAATGCGTTTCTCTACTCTTCTCGCTCTCCTTCCTCTCCCCCTCACTCTTTATTTCCGTCCCGTGCGTGTGTGTACATTCGCACAAAAGGTGCGCGCACATTTTTCGTCATGTGTGTGTCCTAGCAACCAGATACGATTGCACATACGCTGCTGACAGCATGCGATACAATGTAGCAATGATGCAATGTGCAGCTAGTACGTAGCGCTTGCTAGCTCTTTTCATCACGACGCCTATATCTAGATATATTTACGCACGATGTGATCAATACTAGAATTCAGTGCTATATATGTGCTAATGACTAGCTATAGCTAGTTTAACAAAGCTAGAAATAAGCCCAGTACGTGTAGCAATTATTGCTAGTAGCAGATATGATGGACATGTAATACCATGTATATGACATATGCTATTACTGTGTCTGTGATGATACCACATACATAATGTATATGCTATTATTACTGTGTCTATAATAGATACGATTGCTCAGTGGTGGCATTTTTTTTTGCCGCCACGCTCGCGCATCTAGACACACTAGCACACATTGTACACGTAAATACGTCGTTTACATGTTGCATGCTGTAGCAAACGTGCATGTTCACACCAGCCGACAAATAAGGCACTTCAAACTCGCTGAAACAAAAGTGTTTTAAATCTCAAGGTAGTGCTGCGCCGAACAACTAATAAACAAGTCTAAATGTACACACCCGCCCACTACTCTAGCATTGCACGACAAGAATGGTGTCGCTCACTATTTCTTGATGACGATCACGTTCTTTGCCTGCACATACACCTGCAAAATTGCAAAAAAAGATGTGATACATAGGCAGAAAAACAAGCTATAAACACGGATAGACTTCACTCAAATGGGTGTTAGATCCGAACACAATGCACTACGGTGTATTTTTCACGCCAATGTAAATCTTGCTCATACAAAATGCAACTTGTTTATACCACGCCACATACACGCTGGAACATGAACCACATTTATTTCCCTACCTGTCCATAGTCCGGAATGTCCACTAAAAGGCGCCCCAGCTTCATATTTACATCATTTCATGGTGATTTAGAAGCAGTTAATTATATGAAATAAAAATAACTACTGGCAGAAATTCTCTCGATGGACTGTAATATCACTATGGCCAGCTCTTTTTACTAGTAACTACAAAAACCGCGTTCGATAACCCTATACCCCCGCTGCAATTCACTCCGTTTTGCATGTGACTCCATCTCAAGGCATCCTCATCAGATCATGAATGATCGTGCTACTACGACAACCACCACTACTACACCTACAATCCTAACACTACCTTAAGATTTACATCTATGACAACTCCCTCGAGACCGTTCAAATCTTCGGTGTCGTGCAAACCTTACGTTCACATGAGATGGTTAGGGAGAGAAAGAGGGAATGCGCGAAATATCTACAAGTACGCAGACGTAGAGGTTGCATGAAATTCGCGAGCAGAATCTGTATGTGTACATGCAACTGTCGTATTTTCGCGAGAATAGTACTGGGGATCATGCACTATAGCTGTACATGGTGATGCATGATGATGGCAGTGATGCAGAAAATGGACAACAACTAGGTAGAACGGCATCACCTGCGAGAGAGACGATCGAACCACTGGAAGGGATGTTGAGTGCACGGATGGACCTCAAGCGTTGCTAAAGGAGGAATTTCAGGAGGAGGGACAAAACGAGCGAGTGGGTGAGAGAGAGAGAGAGAGAGAGAGAGAGAGAGAGAGAGAGTAATGATTATAATATGGCTATTCAACATCCTGTGTCATTATTGACGTACCGACCAAAATTGTGCAGCTCAAAATGACGAGACAATGACAGTTTGAGGATACGATATACGTTCAACACATACAATTCGCAATGCGTTCCGCTGTTAACTACCACAACTATGAACAAACCACGAGTACTACCACCCCCACTACTACTACAACTACTACTACTACTAGTAGTAGTACCTTTATCTGCTCAACGGCCACTCGTCTAATATTTGCGCTCTGCACACTGACGACTCCTGTTCCCCTTCTCCCCCCCCTCCCTCTTCCTCCCAAATCCACCACCAGACGTCTTTGAAAGCGACGATCAATCCCCCGTATCCTTCCCTTGACACCGTTCAAGTCATGCCTGAAGACCAGACCTTGGAGCACAACTTCACTGCCCATGATATCTTCTGACGGCGATGACACGCTGCCGACGTCTTCCTCTCCCTCCTCTTCCAAATCCATGTATTCAACATCTCCACCTTTGTTGCTATCGGAGTTGTCGTCGTCGATAATATCCAGCTCTTCTTCTTCTTCTTCATCATCATCATCATCTTGTTCTTCTTCCCCATCCGGCTGATCTAGGAGCCTTTCCCGCGGCTGGTGCGAGGATGATGACAAAAGCAGTCTCCGCAGAAGCAAATCCTCTCCATCGTTGTCGTCAGCATCGTTCTCGTTTTCGCTATCACTCTCGTCATCGTCATCATCGACTTCATCCGTTGCATCTTCTGCTGTCACTGGCACCCCAAATTCCTCAACCCCAGCTGATATAGCGCGGGGCGCTGTTGTCGTCGTTGATGATGCTGACGTTGACATAGTTTGGACTGATCTCTCGAGCAACTCCGCTGCTGCTACTTCCGCAGCTGTCATGACTGCATCATCATCATCATCATCATTACCACCACCACCACCATTCCGCTCCTCGTGATGGCTGCTGCTGCTGCTGCTGCTGCTGTTACGAGGTCCAAAGAGCGCGATGTGGTGAAGAGAGAAACCGTATGGCTGACAATATATGCTAATGTGAGAAAAATGTGCTGGTGTTTTTCTTCCCCGATATTCATAGACTCAGCATCCGCAATGGCCTTCCCCCCCACCCTCTCTCCTTTTAATTCCGGCAACTTCCATTTCGTTTCATTCTCCGTGTCCTACCGTCGCTCGCCTGTTGCATCTTATGCGCACGCCTCGGCATTTCACCGCCTTCTGCTTGATTATTTAGCATTCGATCGACCGACAACAAATCCATTCGACATAAATATTTATGCAACTCTCTCTCTCTCTCTCTCTCTCTCTCTCTCTCTCTCTCTCTCTCTCCTCCCTGCATACAAAAGGAAGGATATCCCCCTCTCTCCTCCCACTTTCCTCCCCACTCTATACGCTCTCAGATTCAGTCATTAGCAGCAAGCGCCGCACAGAGCAAGTCATCGAATTTCATACGGTTAAACGAGCAACTGTAAACAACCGAAAACTTCTGTCTTCCAATGCAGTTCAAGGCCACACGTCGCAAAAGAAAAAATCATGATGATCAACGTTCTCCTAGAATAAATATTGAGAACGCCCTGCCTAACGTGGTAGTAGTACACAAATGCTACCGGTAAGATATGGTCTGCCCAGCCGTCGTGTCTCCTATCCTCCACTCGCACGCAATTCCTGCAACAAAAACCAGTCATCTTACGCTCCCACAGAACACACAGACACGATCTCTGATGCTTTTCTACCTCCAGACTTGCAGGTCCTCGCTGCAATCTATTGCATAGTCCTGTGAGAAAGGGAAAGTATGGCGAGAATAAGATGTTATAACGTACTCCGTATGATGTATCAAGGTATCAGCGTATTTCGTGTGTTCTCCTGGTTCTATCCAGAGAGACACAATATTGTTTACCAACCTTTGCATACGCGGTCTCCCAACAGAGAGAAATTGCCTCTATTTGCCGCTGAATAGGCCCGAAATCGACCTTTTCCCGTGCCACAACAACAACAAGAACAACAACAAGAAGAAGAACAGGAGGCAATTACAACGACGTCAGAATGCGCGCGTGTCACAGCAACAGATTCTCTTTCAGCATTCACCACTATAATTGAATAACAACGCTCCCTCTCGTCCTACGACTTGGTAATAATGCGATCAGACTCGCAGTAAAACATGTCACCAGGCTTCCACTTCTCCTACTCCTCCTCCTCTTCTTCTTTTTCTTTTTCTTCTATTTCTTTTCATTGTTTTTCCACAGGACCATTATCCATTGATTGTCGCTGTGCTTGGAGCCCCAGCGCGTCCATCTGTAACGTTGCGGGAACACGTACGTCAGCGTGCATGTGGATAGAAGATTTACGGATGCGGCACTGCTCATTTATGTTATCAGCATCATTGATCCGTGTCTCACCCATCCCCATCGACAGCAAAGGCTCCTGCGTAGTTCTGCCAAAGTAGAAGCAACACCGAGAGAAATGGGTGATAATATGAACCGTATATGGATACCTGGCATATATTATTGCATGTCTTCTTCCCCCCTTCCTCTCCCCCTCCCCCCATCCACCTGGTTTTCGTCAGTCGATGTCGTGACGCGCTGCCCGAGGGCAAAGTTTTCCCAGCCTTTCTCTATCGCGTATCTGCAGAAGCAAGAAACACCAACGATGCTCATTTTGCGAAATACGGAGGGTGGGGAGGGAGAGGAGGCAAGTGCTCCGTCACATCGTGCTGTCGTTCGTCTTTTCAGCTATGTATTGCGCAAGTGCAGGTTGGAGACATGAGCCTGCAGCAAAGTTTCAACAGATTGTTTTGTGTGGAAGAATAGACTCACCGTCTCTCGCAGGTCTCTCTCGGGCGTTGCTCGCTGAGGCCATCTTCTGCTCCGCTATGCATCTGTTGTTGCGCATGATGATGACGACGGCCTCCATGTGCTGCTGCCTTGTCGTAGGCGGGAATGTCGATGCCTTCGCTGTTAAACGACAGAAACAAATCGTCAAGCAATGGTACAGAAGACCAAAGAAAATAAGCAAGCAAACAAGCGCGCACGCACGTTCCTTTGCGTATGGAAACAAACATGCAGAATATCGGAACTCACCATTGGATATACCGCCTCATTGGAGCATGTCCTGGAACCTTCTCGAGATTTTCCGGTTTGATGTATACACTTCCCCTGCAGGATGAGGAGAGTATGATAAATGCTGTCAGGACGCTGCAACGCATACGCATGGCCGCCAGTGGTATGTACATGAACGCACGATATGGTGATGATGATGATGGTGATGGTGATGATGATGTATTACTGGTCGCCTCCCATTGGATCTTGTAGGTCATCGACCCTGAATCTCCTGTCCCTTCGAGCGTAATGATGCACCTGCAAATAGCAGCATCGGTATGATTATCCCCATTCCGAGCCACGACAACGATGACAACGACGACGTTGATGGTAATATTGATGGCATTGGTAAGATGGGATCTAATATTTGGATGTTTCATTTTGTGGAACGCTCCACAAGAGAAAGGGATGATTTCGCGGGATTTGAATCCATGATACTGATAATACTGGCCCAAGATGGTCGCCATTCCCAAAGGGCTGCACAACAGCTAAAACCCAATGATCGCTTGCTGCTCTGCGATCCCCCAATCGTCACTTTTCACAGCCTCTACTGCGCGAGAAAACGCTGCCTTCTTCTTCTTCTCTTATTCAAGGTCACCACCGCTCCGATATGATCTATGTGCTACGACGACGACGACTACTACTACTACTACTACTACTACCCGGCCGACACAACCGTTGAAGCTTGCATTAATCTCGAGATCTGATCAGAATAACAGCAATGAGACCAAGAGGGGGAGGGGGAAGGGGACGACGGGTATAGAACCATCGGCAGCAACCACCTTTAACTCGCACTAGATCGCCAACAGAGATGTTATGTAGCTTCTGGCCGTAATCCTGCATAATCATCCTCTTCTGCTCCATCTTGCGGTGCCAGTCTTCCGATCGATACATAACCGATGAGCGCGGCCGCAAATTCTCGGCTTTGAACGCGATCATTCGAGTCGCTTCCAAGGATGTAAAGGGGGAAGCTTGACGCGGAGGAGAGAGACGAGGAGAGGAGCAAGATGATGGGGGTGATGCTGCTGCTGATGATGATGAGAATGAGGCTTCTGCGATGGAAGAGGGAGGGTTGCTCCCATCGAGTTCTTTTCCTATCGTCGATGGCACCATATCATTGCTACTTTCCAAGCGCACCTTGAAAAGCAGATGGAGATATAGTCATCACACTTATAACACGCCGTAGGATAAACGCGCTTACATAGTGTGCACAAACAAGCACGCGTGCACGCTCTGTGTACTGCTATGTACCATGTAGCGATTCAAGGTCTTCGATCGTCGATAAACAACGCCAACCAAGTTGTTCAGATGCGAGTCCTTTTTGAGACCGTGAATCTCCACAGGATCTCCAGGGAAATACTCTATCTTCTCGTGTCCCTGCACACACACACACACACACACACACACACACACATAATCATGGTATTATCATCACCCGAATCATGCGGTGCTGATGTACCTCTGTCCTCAATGCGTCCTCCTGCTGCTCACTTCCAAGTCGCTGCGAGTCTTCTTCGAGTTGTTGCTGTTGTTGTTACAGTGACGATGGAAAGGAGTCATCAGTTGGCAATGCTCTCCTTTCACGGTCATAATCACCACATCATCGCCATCATCATTATCATCGTCATCATCGTTCATCATCATCATTGCTATTACAATCTCCTCCTCCCCTTGCCCTTCCAGCCGTGTTCCGAAGACTTGGAACAGGTGCATAGAAAAGCCGTAAGGGGTTGCTCGCTCCAAGCAATTAATCCGGACAAACCGAGCCACGGTGGAGGGAGGGGCAGGATGCACGGCCCAGCCTGGTCTCCCCCCGCCTCTTCCTATCGTGCTCCAGTCCATCATCGTGGAATCAGAGGGGGGGGAAGACGATGATGCGACCTGCGGAGAAAGATGTGGAAGAAGAGAACGGAGAGGTTGAGAATGTGAAATGCATGATTCCCTTCTTTTCAATATGTGTATTTATACACTCCTCTCAACTACCCGTCTCCCGTCAGCACCAGTGCAGAACGGAGAAATACACGCGTGCGCACGCAGAAACAAACAAACAAACACACACACACACACACACACCTGGACCGTGTAGGAACGTGCAAATGCCATTTCCCACAGAACGCACACGCCTTCAATCGCAACTTCGCCCCCAAGATCCACCATAATCCATTGGTTGTCTCCAAAATCTGAAGACCAACGAGTCGCCTTTGGTTGCCGAGAGCAACGAACGGACGGACGGGGAGAGGGGGGGGGGGGAGGTGGAAGAAGGAGAGATATGAGGAAAAACACGTGAAATCATATTTTTAGTTGAAATTTCCTATTTGCTACCGCTTTTCCGTCTGTGACATGTGTCGCGAGGAAGGTCTCGCTTGCTTCTTTCCCCTCAGCTCCTCCACCCTCCTCCACCGAACTTGCTTTCACAGATGTTAAGCCGTGAGCTACGTCATGTGCTCGGAACTTCATCAATGGTGGTGAAGGTATTGAAGAATAAGGCAACGATGTTTTATCGCCGTCGTCGTCGCGCTGATGCGGAGCATGTTCTCTGGTCTCTCCCTCTCTGGCTACACCACCGTCATTTTCACCATGATCTTGTGGAATGTGTCGGATATTTGAGGGCAGCAGAGCGTGCTGATCGGGTGTGGAAACATATTGAAAACACGCAAATACACACACACACACACACACACACACACACACAACCACCAAATATGTATAACATTGGAAACGTAGGAGTTGCAACAAAAAGTGCCGATAATTTAAGCTCGGCGACACGGATAAGATCCATTGGTTTGGCTCCAAGTCATAATCACACTTCCGTCGCTGTGGCGGGCTCTTCAAAATGTTTCCCTTGTTTTGGTTGTGTTTCTTTCTTTCTTTCTTTCTTCTTCTTCTTCTTCCTCCTGTTTCTCTAGTGATGTTGCGTGATTAGGATCTCACATATCCAAAGGCCCCGAGATCGACGACCCAGCGCCCTTTCTCTGGACGGAAATCCACCAGCCTACCCCACTGGCCGTTGAGCTCAACTCTATAGGAGAGGGGGAACGGAGAGAAGAAGAGAGAGAGGGGGGAGGGGGGGAGATATCTATCATCATCGTCATATTATTATGATTCTTAACTAATTATGCGCGTGTGTGTGTGTGTGTGTGTGTGTGTGTGTGTTTATGATAGTAACCTGTTTTTGAGGTCCACGGCCTCAACTGCATCACCCGGCTGGAATCGCTGTGCTTCATCGTCCATCGTAGCTTCGTCATCACCATCACATGCAGATACATTCGTATCATCCTCTCCCCCCTCTCCTACCTCCTGTGCCTCCTCAGCATCATCCTCGCCATAATCGCCATCATTCTCGGTGTCATTGTTCCCATCCTCTATTGCTGCTTCTGTACCTTCCCCTGTATCTTCTTCTTTTCCTTTCCCATTGACCGCCAGCACGTCAAAATCCACTCTCCGCAGGTACTTTGGGTCCAATTCGACCTGGAATTCCTCTCCCTCGCCGATCTGGAGAGTCACCATTGCGTCGTTCTCGGAACGGGGGGGAGTGGGGTTGCGTCGTGGGGCGAAACTTCTGCTGCGGCTTCCACTCCTACTCATTCTATTGTTGCTGCTGATGCCGACGACGTGGCCCTGAGAGCCTGTCAAAACTGGGTGGGATATTATCTCTACCAGTTCTCCAATCTTGAGCTCTGTATCATTGACGATGACGACGTCGTGGTCTCTTTCTGAAGCCAGCATTTCAGCCCCCTTTCGGCCGCTACTCTTTTCCTCATTGGTCGCACTCCGGAGGGGGAGGGAATAATGGTCATGTATGAGGCTATTCATCTTCCTCGTTGGTGTCCTTTCATCATCCTCAGCCTCATCCTCTCCCTCCTGTCGTGTCGCTTTTCCATATGAATATGCTCTTGCTGCTGCTACTGCTGGATCTTTGATTCCATCATGCTGCTGCTGCTGCTGCTGCTGCTGCTGCTGCTGGGTCGTTACAGAGCTCCTTGCAGAGCTGCCCCCCTTTTCCATATCAGCTCCT
>ADNK01000282.1:0-22500 GCA_000320545.1 Bigelowiella natans CCMP2755 | reverse complement strand
AATGGGATTCTGGCACATCAATGGGCTCCTTGGCACCCATGAACTGCACTCGCCACCGACGTTTCAGTCGATCTGCTCCCATTATCTTGTTACTATCATTTTTGTAGAGATGAGCCAGATGTGTCGCGTTCGCATCGGCGGCCTTTTCAACAACAATCCCCTGTGTGCCGTGTTGCAGTGCTCCGGGAGACGACGTCTTCGTCTGGGAGGGTTTCTGTGAAAGCATATTGGACATCATCGGAAGTGGAGAATTCTAAGCACCTACCATCATTCCATCAAATCTATCTCAACTAAGATCGACAAAAAAGAGCGAAGGCACAAAAATGTCGCCAGCAGATGCATGGATGCAATGCTGCTGCCTTCTCTTGTTGACTTCCCCCCCCCTATTCCTTCTCTATTATCTCCACCCGAGAGTCAAACAAATTGCTTATCGCATAGTGATGTTGATGTAATTCGAAATCATTGTCACTTCTCATTACGTGATAGAAGACAATGTCAAAAGCTCCGATTTCCTCGTCGATTTCTTCTTCTTTATCCACTGCTGTGTGCGCTGCTGGGTGTGCTGACACACCGCCTCGCAATCGCCCAATTGTCGTACTACGTGCATGAGTAGGAGAGACAAGCGGCCCCATTTTGGTTCTCGATATGACGGCGGCGTCGCGTTGCCTCGATGATGATGGTGCCGTTGATTGGAGCGACGAAGACAACGACAGCTTTGACCGCATGGTTCCTATGAAAGACAATGGCTTCGTCAGCAATGTAACCATCCGCATCGAAAATGTAAAGTATCATTCTCCAGATTTGAACCCAATAATAAGAGAGCGAGTGGATAAATTCTCTCCATATTTTTGGAGTGCCTCTCTCTCTCTTCCCCCCCCCCCCCTTTCTCCCTAGGTTTTTGAAACTGGGTAGTAGTACCGAGATTGTTACCTCGAAGCAGGCCGCGTACTGACGACGATAGCGCTCCCTGGCAAAGGCTGGATAAGGCCACAGCCAGGGCTAGCACCCTAAAATATCCTCTTCCCATCCGCTTCATATCACCGCGCGTCCAACATTGTCTGCAAGCGTTGTGGTCCCTGAGGTTGTGGAGGAACGGTTTTCATTTTTTTTCAGATTCATTTTCGCCCCTCCCGGCAAATCGATCCATAACTAGGTACATACAAACAGTATCCTTGGAAACCTACCTTTTTGAATCCGCTCAATTATCACCGCTTTTGCTTGAGCCCTGCCTGAAACTCGGGTCGGGTCGGAAGTCTTTCCGGGCCGCCCGCTCTATTTGAGTGAAACTGTGTTCACAGAATGCAGCAGGTCTAAGTCAGTCGATACGGTGGGATGGGATCTAGGACACCCCAAATGACAGAGATATAGGGATTGTGGTTCAACCCCCGTAATGGTGGGGAGGGAGTGGTGTGGGGTGCAGAAAGGATGGGGAGGGTGGAGGATAGGTAAACCTGAGGAGGCAAAATGTAACAGGGTTTCAAATGCAAGAAAGGTGCGCGTGATCTAACCAGGAATTACCTAAAAAGATAGTCTCTATTTCTTTCGAAATCAAACATGTTATTCGTCTGCCCAACCCGTCAATCCAAGTGATTATGTGGACTTTTCCTATCCGAGAAACTACTGACGCCTGGACAGACCGGCCCAGTTTAAAAAGTTTCCCGCGCTCGCGTTCCTGTTTGTGCTTTATGGTCATATTCCATGTCGCGATCCCTGATCAGACTGAACTTTCCTAGTAAATCACTGTAGCATGAAAACTTAGGATAAAGTCTCAACATTCCTTGTCGCTCCTGTAAAATCCATGACATTTTAACATGTGCAGCGTCGCGGCGACCCGCTCATCTCCTTTCCGCGACCCGTCCAAAAAACAGGTCAGGACATGCATCATTCATTCATTCATGGTAGTCATTTCACTCAGTGTGCTCAACGAGACTGGCATCCAACACAACAGGGAGAGACAGTCTGTTCTGGAACTCTATCGCTCAAAATCGAGAAGAGGTTCAATGGTTTTGTGCGTGCAATTTCCAGAATTTGCTGAAACAATCACTTCTGGACTGTGCAGAAATTGTTCAGCCTGTTTGCTTCGTCACCGGTGAAAGGGAAAGGAGAAGGAAGAGCTCAGCGCGATGAAGTTGTTCCATGAACACACGCACGTGTCTCATGTGTGTGCAAGCATGTTGTGAAAACACCACGCTAGCACGCTAGCACGGTGCATGCACGTCAATCCATGTGCAGCATTGCTAGCTAGCTAGATTGGGCAGTGCGACAGCAAACCATCTGGCGCATTGCTGTGACATTGCTAAGTAGTTCCGCTGCTACTTCGCTGCATAACATTGGAATCATGGGCATCATCATGTTGATTAGTCGTTCGTACAAGTTCATTGTGTGTGCAATGTGCATTTGATCATTCGACACTGCATGACTGTTCTCATCACAGCAACTACGATGTGTCGGTGCAAGCACATGCATCGCGAATTACTGTCGACGTTGCGGGTGCTATTTCATAGCCATATGTACTCGACCAAGCTTTGTTCGATCTGTAGTATCTTATAAATTGTTTGGGTCATTAATATCGATGTTAGATCGAGAAATCTAAGAATGATCCTTGTGGTTTGAGAATTAAATACGAAATTCTCTCATGTCGCTACATACACGAGAGAGTGATTGAAAATGGAAGTACTCACTCAACAACGATTCATTTTTGGTTTACATTCTGTCCCTATGTCTTCAGTTCTATTTATGTGAAGCTTCCATCAGCACTTACAGACTGGACTTTTTTTTCTGAAATCTTACATATTGCATCGTACGCCTCATGTTTGCTCCCCCTCTCCTTTGGGGGTATTATCATCATCATCATCAGCAGCAGCAGCAGGAGGAGGAGTGTCATTGCAACGATCAGCCTCGCCTGCTTCAGCCTCATCTTTGCTAGCAACCTTTGTATTGCCAACAGCACAATCGCTGCCCACAGCTGCTGCAGTGTCGGTAGGAGGCACATCTACTTGTACTTCCACAGCTTCTTCGTTGTCTACACACTCACTCGTCTTATTTTCGTCGCCCTTCTCGTCCTTCTCTACTAAAGGGATTTTCACCGCTTTAGATTGTTGTTGTACTGCCGGTGAAGAAGAGGCTGCTTCCGAGGCATCATCTACCGAAGATGCCTATCAATAAGTGGAAGAGATGGTGAGGAGGTGCTCCACACGCTTCTGCATGCTGAGTCACTTGGGATACATGTAAATACACGTTCTTGCGACATAAACATTTGTGATGCAGATAATATATATATATATAATATATATATATATATATATTTAACATTACATAAAGCATTACATTTCATTATCGATTATTTCCTTTTTCCTTCTCTTTTATTCCGTTCAACAACCTTTTCGTCTTGCTTCTTAGCAGCTGGTTTACCGATAATCCTTGCAACGTCGACATGCGGGACGAACCGCCACGACTGGCAAGGTCATATAAATTATTATTTATATTTTATTTAATTTATTACTTATATCGAACATATTATGTTTACTTTACCACACACACAACACACACACACGCACACACGCACACACACATAGCACACGGATATGAATAAAAACAAAGAGTTTTGTAAAACACGACTATTCGAAAATTTCGGCGTCGCCCCTTCCTCCTTCCCCGTGTATGCCTGCGAACGTACGTTTACTGGCGAACTCAGTCCCGTATTATTTTTCAAATCTGCACTTGATTTCTATATGAACAACGCACCACAACATTAACACAATTATTCAGCAATGAAATGATCATTGCACAAGAAATTATTCCTATTTGGGTGAATGCTGAAGAACAAGTCAATATGAAAGATAACACTACACATAGCCACATAAATTGCGGCGTCGGCGAGGGAGACGTGTCCTTCCTCACCTTATTTTCTGCCACAATTATCTTGTTCGACTCCTGAACCGACAACAGAGACACGGCAGCATATGCTCCCAAATTTCCTGTTATGGATTAGCAACGTTGGGCGAGAGGTGAGTGGCCATCATGCCCGCCGCAGTATTAGCATGATTTTACTTGTCAAAAGATTATTCTTCTTAGACAACAGGCTCTTGATTGGTTGGGTCAGCCAGTCAGTTCATCACATACACAGGTAGTAGGAGGATAATACAAATCAAAAAGACACAGAACACCGCACAACGGATTTAAGATGTGAAATGTCAAACTGGAGGCGGTGTTTCGATTACATCAATGTGTAGGGGGAAATATGCGAGTGGGAAACAACATTATGGATTGTGTCAGTGGGCGTGTGCACCCTGTCCATTTAGATCTTCATAAAATGGAAAGGAATGTTGTTTTGAAGCTCTCTTTCTCTCTCTCTCTCTCTCTCTCTACATATATATATATATATATATATATATATATATATATATATCACTGATATCGTGCTTTTGAGCTGATCCTTGTATCCCTGTAGATCATCCACCAGCAGCTAACCATTCAAAAGGAATGCTAATCATCATCACACTGTTCGTCATCATCATCATCATCATTATCTTGAATGTAGTAGTGTATTTTCATGACGTGACTACTACTACTACTACTACTACTACTACTACCTTGAGGCGGTATTCCAGCCTCTGCCCCTTTTGATCATCATGACCGTGCCGCATAAACCGCACACTCTGCACCTCCTAACAACAAAAAGACAACCATAAATGGGGGCGGATGAACATCGACACCTGACGAATTTCATCTCTTGCCGTGGCCTGTTCCGCGTCGTGAGACGCAAATCATCAGAAGTGGCAACTTAGTTGTCGGATCCCAAGGGGAATTAGCTGTCCAACCCGGATCTCGATGAGCTTTTTCTTGCAATTTTCGAGGCGATTGATCTCTCTGTCCACCATTACGTTGTCGATTACGATCTCTTCTGTTTGTTGTCGTACATGATGGACGATGAGGACGATGCGGAGTAGAATGAGGAGGAGGAGGTTATGGTTGTAAATAGGTGGTGTGTTGGGTAGCGGAATAGTAAGAATGGAGAGGTGTACCCTTATCGAATGACTATAACTCTCCCTCCTCTTTACTTTCCTCAACCTCTATGTGTCTCTCTCCATATTCTCCGCTCTTTCTTCTTCGTTCCCCCTCCTCTTTGTTGTACCTATTGCATCCTGCATATTGACTTTGAGGTTCTTCTGTTGCTTGTTATCGATCTGCACCAACAATGTTGTAATTTTGGAAGGGTAGCTAGGTGGACTAATTCAGGCCTTCCAACTGTTTTCTATTCATACTTAAGAGAACTTTCTCCTCTTTCCCCCTATCTCGTTCTCTCTCTCGTTGTTCATTTAGGAAGACAAATATGCTTGTCGAGGTGGTGTTGGTTTGTTACGTCTGAGATCATCGCTTGAGTTAAGAAATACTTTTGGACCGTGTTCACTGACTGGTGTAGAATGATAATAATGATAACTCATTGCAACCACGGTAATAATCGTTGTTAGCCCTCTTAAAAAATAAGACTCATTCATATTCTATTATGGGCATATGTTCACATTACTACTACCTGCACATCGGCACCGCTCTTGGAGTGCGACCCCATGATAGCAAGTGCCTTCACGAAGTCTCTTTTAGCATTTTCATATTCTTCTCGGCATGCAAGGACATCGGCCTGTCGTTTTAAGATAGAACACAGAAACACTTCTTAGTCTCATCCCAGCTTCAATCAGCAGATTTGTGACTGAGTATTACATGTAGGTCCAGATATGGGGTCATAAATTGTAAGAAAACGCTACAAAAAGGATATGACGAAGAAGCGTGCTACTACAAAGAACCCATAACCACGCCTCACCGTTCGCTGTGCCATTGTACCCATCTCGTACTTCAGCGCATGGTACTGCTAAGCAAATGTAAAATGGCCAATATGAAATTGTAGTGTCATTGTGGTTGATATGGATCTTCTTTATTTGTTTAAATGGACTAATTTCGATGCGAACTATTATAACCATTCATCTTACAGGACCGCCGACTATTGATAATGAAGGGAAAATAATGGGCGCTAAAGAGGAATATATCGTACCTGTGAAATAATCTGTTGAATACTCTTATCATTTAGTAGCCTGTCGATCCTATCTTTCAAAGGTTCCCTGTCCACCTTTTCGTTCTCCCCAAGAAAATCACCAAGAGGCTTCCTGTGGATGCTGCCAGAGAAGGCGCTTGATTTCTCCCTCTCCTGCGCTACTTGTGGTGGACCACTCGGCATGTTGCCATTTCCTTCGCGAGAAAAATTCTTTTCCATATCGTCTGCTGTTGATCCCTGCGCTGTAGCCGCTGGTGTGGCATTGCCTTCGGAAGTGCGTTGTGGCGTTGCAGATTCTTCAGTCTGAGCTTTTTCGTCCTTCGTCTCCCGAACCGTGGTAGACTCTGCGGTAACAGGCATGGCCAATCCGTCTTCATTGCTCATGGTCCAAAAAATTCTTCAACACGTGTGTTCGCTCACTCACCTAAGATGAGCACAACATGAAAGTATCATAAGATTTGCGATATTCCCTTTAGATTACGCTATTTTCCTCGTTCATCTTCGATGGGGACTAGAGAGTTCTACTAAAAGCGAGGAATAACTGATAATTGGACTCGAACATGAGTACCTCCCTCCCTCTCAAGCAGGAAAAAAGCCCTTATCGAGGTGGTGATTGTGTTACGTCGAGTGGGCAATCGAGCGACACGGTAGTCCATAAAGTTAAATATATTATACCGCTTGTCGCACCTAGAAATTTGGGCCATTTTTGCCTGTAATTCTTTCTTCGTCACCAGTACAAATCCTTGGTAGTTAAACGAGGCACGAATTTTGTCGGAAGTACCTAGTACTCTACTGCCTATTTGTTGCAGAGCGACAGGGTTTTGGATCGAAATTGACCGCCATTTTTTCACCCGAAAAAATAAGTTTTGCGCATGAGTTTTGTTGGAGCACGAACGAGGTGATCAGAGACCGTCGAATCCATTGCATTTATGTTTGGTTGGTTTCGTTCGAAGAGGCAGGTGCGGGGAGAAAGAATGAGAGAAAGGCAGGGAACAAAAAACAAAATTGTGTGACAAAATGAGAGAGAGAGAGAGAGAGAGAGAGAGAGAGAGAGAGAGAGAGGGAGAAAGAGAGAAAGAGAGGGAGAAAGAGAGAAAGAGAGGGAGGACAAAAAGACCAAAATAAAAAAGGAGAGGAATTTTTCAGAAGAAGGTCATGACGATTATAAGGTAGAAATTTAGAGGGAAACGACTCAAAAGAGAAACAGATTATCTATCGTAACTACAATCCTAAACTCGCGCGTGCACATGAGTGTGTCTGAACACGGTGCTCTTCATCAGCCCCTACTTAAAGCTGCGGAAACTGGAGATCTGAACACCACACGTCGCCTTTTTGAGACGAAAAGCGTCAACGTCGAAACTAAGGATAACGATGGACACACATCTCTCATCTTGGCTGCTCGATATGGGCACATTGACGTTGTACGGTACCTCGTAGAGAAGGCCAAGGCCAACGTTGAGGCCGAGGACGACGATGGATGGACACCTCTTATCTGGGCAGCTCGGAATGGCCACGTTAATACAGTGCTGTACATCGTAGAGAAGGCCAACGCCCACGTCGAGGCCAAGGATAAATATGGATTTACACCCCTCAACATGGCTTCTAGGTATGGACAGGTTGACGCAGTGCGGTACCTTGTAGAGAAGGTGAACGCTAATATCGAGGCGAAGAATGACTTTGGATCTACACCCCTTATCTCAGCTGCTTGTGGCCACCATATTGATACAGTGCAGTACCTCGTAGAGACCGCCAACGCCAACGTTGAGGCCAAGCAGAACGATGGATCTACATCGCTCATCTGGGCTGCTATCAATGGCCGGGTAGGCACGGTGCAGTACCTCGTAGAAAAGGCCAATGCTAACATCGAGGCCAAGGACAAATATGGAGGTAACTCCCTCATTTATGCCGCTCTTGATGACCATATTGACGTGGTAAGGTACCTTGTAGAGAAAGCCAATGCCAACGTCGAAGCCAGGAATAACGATGGGAAGTCGGCTCTCGATGTAGCAGTCGCCAACAAAAGAGAGGGCATTGTGGAGTGTTTGACCAAGGTGGAAACATCCGTTTTGGTCCATCATGTTGTGGCATGACGATGAGAGGTCATGTGGAGGGAGGGCGAATGCCATCGAATTTGCAAGTGTGTACAAGTGTGATTCCATGCGCATCAATGAGAGAGGAAAGAGAAAGAGACACATGTGATTCGAATTACTTCTTTTGTTGTTCTATTCATTGATCATGCTAGCATGAGCCTTGTTGTAATTTTGGCAATTCAAATGTTCATAGTGTGACCTGGTTCTAGTCAATTGTCTGCGCGCGCCCACACACACACACATGTCCACATGGAAAAGTGGGGATTGTTATTAATGCATGTTGCAATGCAGCACGTGCGTGCCAACTTGCAATAGCACAGGTACCAGCTAGCTAGGCGACGCGCAACCGTGCATGCAGTTTGCGATGCAATGCCGTGCGATCGAATGCATTGAAAAATACACCATCGATAAAGGTAGAATTTGGTCTCTAGTTTTATTAGTATCATAATAATTCATTGTAAACTTGAAGCTATTCTTACATCCGAACGATAAAGCTGTAGGCCATGTAGCACGTAAATTGCCATGCGCGCTGCAGGAGGGATGCTTTTGCGATGTCATCTTGGGTTATCTGGGGAGGAGGGGGGGGGGGGACGCACACGTTATCATCTCATCTCGCAGAACAACTTCACAAATGAGAAGTAACAGCTGGATTTAATATATATATATATATATATATATATATATATATATGTACACATATTTTATGATTCTACTTACCTCTACCGAATTCCGGAGGTTATCCAAAAACTGTTTCTCGACATTTTGGCTAACCGCAGTATTCAGGACTCCAACTCCCACCTGTACATTTGTGGTATGCTCTCAGTGAAATTTACGATTCTTATCTCACGCTGCGGCCAACTGCTTAAACTTCTCCCCATGCATCTAACACACATATTCTGCCTACTACAGCTACGTGCCAAACACGCCATGTACTTGCTACGACAATCAGCTGATACAAGAGCAATGACGACCTCAAGGTTCCGGCTGTAAGACCACCTGTCGAAGTTGAATGAGCCGAGAAAGGAATACACTGCGTCAATGCAGACAGCTTTCGTATGCAGCGTTGCAGCCTGGTATTCGTAAACTCTCACGCCGTTTGTGAGGAGTTTGGAGTAAATGTACCGACTGGCATTCTGAGCTCCGGGCACGTCACAAAGATCTCCAGAGGTTATAACTCGGACGTCTACCCCTCTTTTGGCTGCAGATGTCATAGCTCTTAGGAGACTCAACGGCGGAAGGAAATAAGGGGATGTGATATAACAACGCGTGTTTGAATATTGAATAGTAAGCCTTAGGGCTTTTTGAAGCTGCCGCATATTTCTCCAGGAGTTTGCTGCGAGGACTTGCACGCACACCCCATCCTCACCACCACCCTCTGCAAGGTCACCATCGTGGATTCTCTTGCTGCCCTGCTTTAGTTCCTGAATAATGGTTTCAATGTATGTGGAGTCGTCATTTTTGACGTGAACTGCAGGGGTAGCAGCAAAAGGAGAATATCGGGTAGAAGAGGTGGGGGGGGCGGCAACAGCGGCGGCAGCACCATTTTGAAATCCTTCCCACACAGCCTCCCTCATTGAGTCTCTCACAACGTGAGCGAAGTGAGCAGCAGCTGGTCCCTCTACACGGACGTGAGTATCGTGGAACTGGCCGGTGCCTCCCAGCTCCTTCCCACAGTACTCATCAGCAATATTCATTCCACCGCAAAAAGCAATGGTGGCGTCAACTAGCAGAATCTTGCGATGGTTTCGGTGGAAAATATGGTGGGTACGGCGACGCCAGGGGGGTGGGAACACAGGGTTAAATTCGATGATTTTCGCACCGTTAGCGCGGAGAGAATGTAAGATAGGATCGATAAGCATCGGCACAGACGTTGACCCAGCAGAATCGTACATGAGGCTCACTGTCACTCCACGAAGCAAAGCTTCGTGCAGATGCTTGATCGTCTTCCTACCCACGTTGTCCAACCGAAGGATGTACGTCTCCATGTGGATGCTGTGTTTCGCCTGGTCGATTGCATCCCACATTTTCTTAAAGGCTGTGTTGCCGCATGATAGGATCTGGACTTTATTGCCAATGCTAGCCCCCCCACTCCCTAGCAAAGCATGCACCAGCCTCGCCCAACGTGACCAAGTTTGTTCACAGGCAGCCCTTCTACGCGATTCCGCAGGCCCAAACAACTGCAGGACGGATTCAAACTTGGATCTTACTTTCCCTTTGACTTTATGATAAGCGCCCTTTCGGGTTGGGAGTGAATGCGAGTCGATACGGACAGGCCAACCTTCATTTATGCCAAAGATACACGCATATTTGTGACTAGGGAAAAGATGATAGACTCCCCGTAACTATCGGCTTTTAATTCTTCCTCTCTGTTGTCTCACTTCCCCTTTCTGTCTTTCCTGCTCGCGCTACGCACATGCTAAGTTACACTTGCATTCCGCTAGGATTTTTTATTACCATATTCCTTCGGGCTAAAGATAGAAGCTTTGGTGTATCTGTTTCCCGGAGTGGCATTTCCACCTGATGTGGAATTAGGCGGCTCTTAAAGATGTGGCTATGCGATCCGAGTTACGAATTCTTCGGATGCGTACACAAAACCACTTTCCCATCAACCGCTGTGGAAGAAAGGTGTTACCTCTACCCCGCCATCTCGTAGCTGCCACACGAATTCGCCTCATTCCAAGGGAACCAAAGGCCTGAGGGGCCCCACCGTTGCACGTAGCTCTGGAGCGATCCTTTGTGAGTTTGGAGGTAGTACAGAAACCTTCCGATGTTTTCTGTATCTATTTGTTGAAAATTAATTATCTTTAACGGATTTTAATTCTCCTGTGCGTCTCGGTAAAAATTATGTCGCACTGAATAAAATCAACCACTCTCCCGACATATCGGTCGTCCAGGAAGATCTTGCGCTTTGAGTCTAAAGGCCAGACACGTTACATTTAGAATGGAAACGGCCAGTGTGAATACGTCGCATGGAAAAGTTTTCCTCCGTTCCTTACAAAATCAGGCAAATTTGACTCGCACGATGTTCTGAAGTTCCCCTTCCTCAGGGGCACCAGAAAATAATTTTTCGGTAGATTGAGGGTAGGTAATAGATCTAAAAGCTTCGGAACATAGCAAAGCAACACACAAACGAAACCACTTCTGCAGCAAGGAGACCAATTTCATATGCGAAGAGCCTCTCGCTTACTCTCCAGGTACGTATTGCGTCAGGTATACTAGGCTGCCGGTGAGTCCGAATCAGCAGGAAAATGTAGATGACGCTCCGTTGCAATGGCATGTGTAGATCATTGATGAGAACCTTTCCCATTCAACGTCATTGATGAGTCAACTAAATAACATGCAATTGAGCAATAAGATCAATTCATCTGCGGCGCACAAAAGCGAAGACTTGATGATCACTTTGTATGATCAGTTTGTAATCTGATATTGTGTGTTGCTCTTTCCTAGGTCCATTCTGGCCACTGTGGCGGTGGCCCTAGCTGTCGTAGCTATCGTTTCGCAAGTCTCATCCACGACTCGAGATGCAGCAGACAATACATTATCGACTGCCTTGAGAAAACCTTCCCATCTCCAGATTTCCCGTCCGACTATTTCAATGCGCCGCCAAAGGCCCTCCCGAAACCTCTTTGTTCCTAAAGTCAACAGCAAACACTATGGAACTACTACATTGAATGCCGTAACGATGTGCGGCAGAGATCGGCAAAATGCCAGGCTGGCATCCATACTTCCGCCGTCAGCATCGGGGACAACTGAGACACCGGAGACCCCCTCCCGCCCAAAAGTTATGGTAATAAGAAATTCTGGTTGTCAATATTCCTCCTAGTCATTCGAGTAAAGTGTGCATTTACTGCTTCCTCTCTGCCTTCAGATCTCCAACAAGCTTGACTGGTTGGGCCACTACACGCAAATTGTACCAGACTCCTTCGCATTTGGTGGCACTCAATATCAACCCAAGTAATGGCTGCTGTTAGCCTCCATACCACATTTCTCTGCATCGAGAGGAAATAGAGAAGTTTTTTTATTTCAGGAACTCCAGTGGAAGTTGTTTCCGCGCAGTGTCGCATAACTAGAACTTTTCCTATTTCCATCGAGAGATAACACAAGTGGCTAGCTATTCTTTGTCGAAGCATCGAGGAGGGCGTTATTATTCCATTGTTTGTGCAGGTCTGGAACCGTGTCAGGCTTGCTGATTCTGAGATTGTTGGAGCAAAAGGGACAACAGTTCATAGATGAGGAGGTATGTTACTGCTTGGTTTATCTTCCACCCCTCTTCCTCTTTCCCTTTCTCCCTACTTGTGCGTGTGGCGGGAGAAGAAACATCCATTTGTGGAGCTCGAAAAAGAACTCAATTGAACGAAGCATCTAGCAGCCAAATTCTAGCGGAAGAAGGCAAACAATTTTATTCTCTCTCGTTTCTTTTACCCCCCCTCCCCTCCTCTCTCTCTCTAACTCTCTCTCTAACTCTCTCTCTCTCTCTCTCTCTCTCTCTCTCTTTCTCTTCCACCTCTCTCCAGATCAGCCGCGCGCTCTCCGCATCAATCGAATCGGTATGATGACTGCACATCTTTATCTTTAGTTTGTAGTACTCATCGATCTTTACCATTCTACTAATAATCCGAATGGCCCCAATACTGCTTCTAGTTACCCTATTGCTACTGCTGCTGCTACTTCTGCTCTCATAGCCGCTATTAAATTCAGCAAAACTAATAAAAGTAAAAATGCTACATACCAGAACCCGATGACTGTATCAATCAAGCCTAGGGAGCGTCTGGTTTCGGAAAGACGAAAGTTATACAGATTGAATGCACATTTTTATTTGATTATTTACAAATCTATATGCAAGGGCAGAGGGAAAGAGTACAGAACACGTGTAAATGTATGAATACATGCCAATATGCTGTTTTGGCCCTGCGACACACCCGCAGCAGCAATCCTACATGGAGACAAAAAGCATCATCAGAAACCGTCAGATAGATCCCGTTGAGAAGATCAGCAATGTTGTGTTTTTTGGCTCATCAGCGTCTACTGCACAGTGGCAGCTAAGCTCGCAAATGAAGTGAGTGGGAAGGTCTGGCCCTTAGCAGTTAGGACTCCCAACGATTCGTTTTATGACATTTTTGGCGGCACAACGAAATCACAGACGCCATACCCTCAATTTCATTAGAATGATGATGATGAAGATGATGATGATGATGATAATGATGATAATGTCTTTTATTCAATGTCGAGATTCATTCTTAAATTTAGAAAGAGCCCGAGAACATTCTTGTGGCGTGCACCGTGTTCGTCGTCTCACCCATGGTTATCATCATCATTATTCCATCAACAACTAACACAGGTCTCATTGGAGGTGGATCCTAGGCTTTCCCACGATGCTAACTCGATCGTTGAGGAGGTACGAATATTTTTTTAAAAATTGGGAGAGGGGAGGGGGGGGGGGGAGTCATCATGCGCACTATCTAGACGGCGACAGCGATTACAATGATGGATGGTGGATGTTGTAATGATAACTATTCGCCATCACTACAGCAAGGATTAGAATTAGAACATCAGTTGCAGTAGTAGTGCAGATTTAAACGACAAACGTCTCCTTCGCCTCCTGCACAACCCCTTGCTCCTTCATCTTCTTAGGTTCGTGCTTTGGCAAAGATTCTCGATAAACACGGTTGAGCAGCCATACGTCTAGTAGTAATCCTTGTAAGGACCACGCCATCGTGATATATTGCCACATTGGCCAAAGAATGGACCCCAACATCGCTTGTACACATGCCTGCATGCATGCAATTATTGTCAATACAGATCATATACATTGATGCTCGTCGTCATTCTTTCTATGTCTGCCTTTGAAGATGTGGATGTAAAATCGAAGATCCTCTTCAAGATCCCAGGAACATGGGAGGTAAAGCTGCTGCTTCTACATCATCTAGTGCGGTTGAAAGAGAGAGAAACGCCAAAGAAATTCTCGCTTGATTTACTGTCATTTCATTCTCCCCCCCCCCCCCCCCCTCTCTCTCACGCATTCTCTCAGGGAATTTTGGCAGCAAAGATGCTAACTCTCCAGGAGGAGTTCAGCTGTCAAGTAAGCACATCGTCATCATCGCCATTGTTATTATTGTTGTTGTTGTTGTTGTTATTATAGCGTTAGTAATAGATGAGAAAAAGCAGAAGGGGAAAAGCCTACCCCTGCTGCTGCTCTGCTGTTGCTGCTACTGGTGCTACTGCTGGATATCAAGCACTCGATGCTTCTATAAACACAACAACATCCACTAAATTCCCCCCCCCCCTCCCCCTCTAGGTGACACACGTGTACAGTATGGCTCAGGCTACAGGTAGATCATCATCGCCGTCGAAGATGTTGTTATGGCACGTGTTGCGTGCTATGAGTGTGTAGTAGTAGTAGTAGCAGTGGTAGAAGAAGAAGAAGAAGAAGAAGAAGGAAGAGGAGGTATCATATACCATGATTCTCGCTTTGAGTATTACGATCCCTCCTCATGCACCCATTCGGTTTCCCTCTTTTGCGCGCGCGCGCGCGCGCGCACACACACACAAACACACAAACACACACATGTCGCGTCATTCATGTGTGATATATATATATATATATATATATATATATATGATATATATATGGTACGACACCACTATTGTAGCGGCTGCAGATGCGAAGGTGGCAGTGATCCAGCCCTACGTGGGACGAATCAATGACTGGCACCGATGCAACAATGCGGTGATGATTGATTCACGTTTGCTCATCATGCTGTTTCCTTCACTCGTTCGTATAGATATATCTGGTGGCGCATAGATGTGGTATATTGCAAATTGTGTGTGTGTGTGTGTGTGTGTGTGTGTGTGCGTGTGTGTGTGCGTGTGTGAAAGTCGGTCTTTTTGCGTGTTAAATCTTCGTTACGACAGCAACTGAGACTTGAAAAGCAAACACAAAAATAAGTACAAAAAATTGAAAAAACGCATTTCGATCTTTCTCCTTTCCTCCTTTCCTCCTTCCCTCCCTCCCTCCCACGCAACTCCTCTTCATTGAATACCTTGCATCGTGGATTTGAGTAGGACACTTCTAGTCATGCAGACAAAGGCGGTGATAACCATGGTAATTACGAAACCTTTTGTGGGTCAACGGGGGTGGGGGGAGGGGGAGGATAGAACAGGAAAGAGTATTGTGACTGAAATGGGGCACACAATCTGCGAGGAGGAGGGCATTGGCCCCCATCGTTATCTACCGCAAAACAACGAACACCGACGCTATTTCTGCATGCCCACAATCGCAGGGGTGGTGCTGGCGAAGAAGATCTACAATTTCATCCACAAATACGAGCTTCCGACCAAAGTGATGGCGGCCAGCATCCGGTAAGATATTGTACTGCCAAACCAAAAGTCGTATTTCACATGTATCAATGACGCATTCAATGTACACCGTTTGCGTCCACATACCAACCCCATCCGTCTCTTGCGCTGTTGCGTGGATAATGCGTGTGTGCCCTCCTGCAGGAACGTCAAGGATGCAATATCGTTGGCTGGCATCGACTACATGGTGATAAATTATGCTGCTGAAATGTCGGATGACTTTGATGATGAGAGACGATGATGATGACGATGAGAGGGTTGGTTCTATCGATGGTGACTACATGGTGGTGATGCACACATAACTGTTGAACTTTGTTCTGCGACATCGAATGTTTCGCAGATCAGCGCCTACCCCCCCCCCCCCCCCCCCTTCTCTTCGCAACTGTCGTCGCTGAATGCAGCAGTGCTCTGTAACACCTCACATTGCCATGTCTCAGAAAATAAGTGTTGTGCGAGTTTTATTTGTGTGTGTGTGTGTGTGTGTGCGTGCGTGCGTGTGTGCTCCTCCTCGAGGACGACACAAGATTTGTGTTTTTATGGTCTAGCAGCATAATATTCACCCTATACATCATCTCGGTCTTCTTCTTCTAGGTTCTCTCCCCATTGCTCATCAAGTCACTGGCTTCAGAGCCTGGAAGCTTCGAACCCCCGGTACAACAACGACAACAATAACAACAACAACAACAATAACTGTTTCTTCTTCTTCTTCTTCTTCTTCACCGATATTAATGATGATGCTGATGAGCATTCTAACCGATCATTCTGAGAGCAAGCGTCGTTCCTATTCACTACTACTTCTACTACCACTACTGCCACCTTTACAATCGCCGTTGTTACTAATTATTATTGTCACATCGTAATAAAACCAGGTGCTGACTCCGGATAGGGCAAGCAGCGCGCAGTTCTCACCGCAGGTTTGCAGCAGTATCTCCCAGTGGTGTGCTGTTTATGCGGAACGATAGTGGTGATGATGATTATTATTATTATGGTGGTGGTGACGATTGTGCGCCTTTCTTCCGTTTCATGCCGACGGTCAATGTAGGAGATCCGAGGCAGTGAGTTGGGAGAATGTGCAGAAACCTTACTTGAGGTACCTCCATTCTGGTTGATTGAAGGATGATGATGATGATGATGGTGATGATGATAGATGATCGGCCAGAGACAATGCAGCCCACCCTTGCGAAACATCACAAACAGCATATAATACCGCCTTCTCATGCTAACAACCCGATCTCCTCTCGAGATATGACTGACGATTTTGAATAGACACGTTTATATCAACGATTAAATTTCTGTCCCCCCCTTGCCTGCCCTCCTCCCCCATGCAGGCATCGATAAAGGCTTCGTCAGAGGCAATAGAAAAGGTATTTTTTTAAGTTTTTAACTTTTTAACTTTTATCCTCCTTGCTGGTGGAAATATCCTCAAAACGATTGGGAATAGCGAATACGCATTCTTTCGCGTATTGTTACTGCTGGCGTTGGAAATTTTATAAATGATAGCATTCTTCTCCTAGTGCTCGTCTGTTTTGTTCTCCCCCCTCCTCGGTGACATGAGCGGTGCATATGCTGCTGGTCAGGTGGAGGAGGTCTTAGCGAACACTGCGATTGGAAACCTCTAGAATAATACGTCTACGCAATACATCGATCAAGAAGAGGACATGCACACCGATCGGGAAGAAACATAAAACAAAGACATGGCGACAGGACAGCCAAGTTGGAGAGGAGATCAGAATTCATGTTATCAAACACACACACACACACACACACACACACACACATACACACACACACACATTCATCACTGGCATGAAGAAAATATACTATGCAATAATGTGAGCGAAAAGCAAGGAAGGTATCAGCGGCATTCGACGTATTATTTCGATAAGGATTGTGCCTGAAACTAGCTATCTATATTGTTCTATTAATCTATTAAGCGCCACGTAGTACTACATGCATAGAAGTGTGTAAATGCACGCTTTTTATCGTAGTCATACAAAACTCGGCGCCGTGAATGAAGAACGATAACGTGTCATGCACAGCAGCTCGTCCTCGTCATCAGAGCCACCCCAAGACATGTCACATGATTCAGAGCATATATGCTGTTGTGCTCGTGCGTGCGGCTTATAGTTTCTATGCGCAGGCGGGTACCTCCATTCATGTACGTAGCCAATGACATAAATGGCATCTACTAGCTAGCTACATGCTAGGCATGCTAGCATGAGTAGCGCACAATGGACATGCGTATATATATAATATACACTGTGTCTATAGTGCACAGCATGTCTAGATGTGTCTCCTGTTACATTATTGCTTCAATGATATCCGTGTTAATATATGAATAAATTAAGCTTGATGATGTAGGCCAAGAAATTTAAAACTGGTTGTGATTGATCTCGTAGCATGATAAAATTTCGCCACTTCGTGAGAGAGCAGATATGATTAATCCTGTAGAACTGGACAGAGAGCGACAAACGGAACCGGGAAGAATTGTACTGCTGAGATTTCAAATTTACAAGGTATCGTTTATAGATGATAATTGCTGTACTACTTCCCGGATGTTCTCGGATTACTATCAAGGTCCTCTCTAGTTAAAGTTTACATGAGCGGTTTTGCGAACACAAATACTTTCAATAATTAAAAAGAAAACTCTTTCTGATAATGGGAAAGAGAGTTGTGATTTAAACAACATGACGGGAATCTTTGTTCCAAAATGATAAAGGTGGTTGCTTTCTTGTGCTGATCACATCGACTGCAGCACAAATTTATCTTATCAGGTAGTAATTGATTTCAGACGATGGTAAATGTTAAATGGTAGACGAATTAGATGTGAGTATCACTATTCAATATGGATTTTTTTTGTTCCTTTTCACTTTTGTTATATTTCTTTTCTTCCTTTCGATGCTAAATTCTCAAAAGCAGACCGGAGAGGGCCTGTTGCAGATGGTATGTAGCCCCCGCTCCCGCTCCAGCACCGTCACTAGAAGATCAGGAGACAAAACCTGTAGTAGAATCGAAAGTCCAACAGCAGCAACCTGAACCCAATGGCAATTCCGCGCCCTCATCATCAACTTCTGAGGGGATGTTGAATCTCTACGTCTGCCACATGGGGAACCCGACCCACACCTTCACTAAATGCTCGGCCTAATCCTTTTTATTTCCCCTAGCTTTTCTTATGGACTCTGAGATGGCGCTTGAGATTGGACTTCTGCGCAAATCCGCGGTCGCAGTTCGGGCAGCGAAAGGGACGCTCCCCGGTGTGAATGCGGATATGTGCCACGAGATTGCTACGTTGCTTGAATCCTTTCGGGCAGTGCGGGCAAAAGAATCGTTTCTTCCCAGGACTACCGCCGCCTTCGAGCTCACGATTTTCCAAGTCGTTACTTCTGCTCCCGTGGGAGTCGTGACTTCTAATTGAGTCTCGTTTCTGCTTCTTTGACGAAGGGAGGTACTCGCTGTCGCAGGAGTCATCTTCGACCTCGTCCTCATCCAGTGAGAATTTATCATCAGGATAGCACGGCGTCTTCTTTCGCTTCGACTTTCGAAGTGGGCTCGGGGAGGCTGTGGCAGCATACGATGTGCTGCTTTCCGGGCTGGGACTCCTGCTAAGGGTACGCGCAGAGGACGTATCTTCATGAAACGAATGGTAGTCCTTATCTTCGCTCACAGTCCTAGGACCCTGCGCGATGGGGAGGGTATCTTCAAAAGACTTCACATAAATTTCAGATATCACGTCATCTACGTCCTTAACTCCAGGCTCCTCCCTCTCGTTAAGGTTTAGAAATGTTGCCACATTGCTTCTGTAAACATCGAACACGGGCTTGATATACTTCGTTCTGCTGCCACTGACGGACCTGAATTTCTTTTTCCTTGCTTGTGAGAGAACAGAGATCGGGACCTTACGAGGGGGCCAGGCGGCGATGGATCCAAAACTGGGCGTTATAACCTCTGCATTGTCATCCACATCTTCCTTAGTACCCTCGTTACTGATATCCTCTTCTTCGTCCTGGTCACTATCTTCGGTTGGAGTCTGCTCGAAGTCTGTGGAGAGTTTGTTCTTCAGGGTTCCGCTGCTCTTCAAGCGATCTTGGAGTGATTTTGACCTCCTGCGGAAGTAGGAACCGTTCTGAAGATCATCCTGAGATAGTGGGGTGGTGCAGCACTTCCTGCACCACTCTGCTCCATTGAAGGCGGAAATAGTGCAGTCCAAGCACGTTTTCACTCCACAGCGATCGCAAGAGAACGGCGATTCGAGGTGCGAGTTGCCGCAGAAATTTCCATGGGCCTTCTGTTTATTTTCCTGATGTAACTCTAGTAGAGGGATAGACCTTCCGAAAGGGTCGTCAAATAGTAGAGTATCGAGGCTCATCGTTCTCCACGGAGGGGGGGGGGTGGATCCACAGAAATCAGCTTTCAACAAACGATTTCAGACTATACCCGGCTGCCGTAGATGCTCCTGCGTTCATGTCTTCGACCTTAAAAAGTCTACAAATATAGAGAAATATTGAATCGCGACAATGACAAATATCGCTCAGTCCTTCCTCTTTCGAGTAGTTTTCCAGCACAACTAATACACGGTGTTTTTCAAATGGAAACTACAAGGGTACAGAATATCCAAATGAAAAATATGCGACTGCGCTCTTTCCTTGTCGTCAAGTAATTAAGGAGTGAACTGGATACTACTACCTACACGCAGTCGCTCTTATTTTCGAAGTAGACCGTTCTTCCTCCTCCAGCTCTTGTTTCTACTTTCAGCTCCATGGAAACATCGAGTCAAATGGTACAAAATCGTCGATTATATTCGTTGGTAACCGAAAATCACGAAAGGGTAACTGACGGAACGCCGCGGAATGGTCCGTATGTCGCCCCATGCGAAACAGGAAGAATTCAGGATGGAAAAGGATTCCGACAATCTTTGTAGTTTGTCGCAGTTGATATGATTGCGTGTTGCAGGCGTTTCATGACCAGATACAGAAATCGGCCTTGAATTCAAAGGTGCGATATGCTTTCAGACGGTAGCTCGTTCGAGCGGTCGGCTGTTTCCGTTCAAGTTGCGTTCGACGGACGTTTCTGCCGAATGGTAGCCCGAGATAGTGTACGTACTGGACGCGTTACTCGTGCAGGAGACTCTCCAGCGACATGACTGATCAGCCGGTCACCTTTTTATTACACTTTGCACTCTCCATTTGAGGCAGGCTCAAGGGGCGGGAAAATGGCAGAAGATCCCGGTCCTGGCCTGCCGTCCAGTAACTCCGCACCTAAATGTAAGGTCGAATCCAAGATCGAGAAGGTATATTAGGCTTTTCTTGAATGAGACTCTCATCCTTGGCTTTGTATGTGCGCCATCTCCAACTATTATTGACGGAGCCTCTGAACCTCTCCCTCAGCCCGGCGGTCGGAGACCCTGCGAGCCTGCACGACCGAAGCCTATCCCAAAGACTGCGGGAAGATCACAGATTAGTGACAGTCGCACGTAAGACTTTGAGACTTCAAGAAAATGAAATAATATGTACACAATACTTTTACAACCGAATGCGTGGACTGCCGATGAACACTATGAAAACCACAGGTTTCGAGCAAGAGGTGGAAGTGAAATCGGACTGCAAGGGTCTACTTCTTCGATGCGATCAGGAGGCAGTAGTAGATCTGTCATAATGAGCAGTAGTGCATCTGTTGAGATGCTTCCAATAAACAAGGAAGGCAGGTACTGTATTGGTAGTTGAAGACGTATGAAGAAGACAGTTTTGTCCTTTTTTGCTATCATTTTTCCGGGTCGCTGGTGTGGTCTTCGCTATTTCAGTTATAAAACCGATTATAAGGGTGCAGTGCCGATCTCTCTCGCACTCGCGAGGACACAAAATAGCAGATACCAGTATCCGCGAACACACGCACACGCACGCACACACACACACACACACACATACACATACACACATATATATATATATATATATATATATATATATATACATTACTATATATACATATAATATTGTGTCATAAGCACATGTATGTTTGTGCATCCTCACAAGTTTAACACACACACATTATGCGACGTTTTGTCCAATTAGATCCCATTCCCATGCTGCACTTGAAAATGCAATGAGCCAGCGCCCCTCCTACGACCGTAAGCTATCTCTTTCTCATTTGTCGACTCGACGGGATTATGACGCCAAGAGGTTGTCGTCAAATATCAACACGGATGATCTTCTCAAACGTTTCCAGCATTTTATATCCGGAGGTGGGCATTGCACAAATGAGGAGGAGCTCGAAAAAGCGTGTCAGCCGGAAAAAAAGAGACACAGGATTTCGGTGTTCAATAAGTTTTCGCGAACGAGCACGCTGTTTGATGCAACAAATATATCGGCGTGGCAAAATGCATCATGCTGCGAGAGTATTTGGAGCTTTGTTTCGCAATTCACTGGCCAGATCGCACTTCTCATTTATGTTTGGGTGGCGTGGATGTTTCTCGGCGCACTCTTTTACAATCAAATGATTGGGTGGTCGTTCACAACAAGCTTTTACTATTCGGTATTATTAATAGTAACACTAGCTGTTATTGTCATAGTAATAAGTACTATCACTAGTATTTGGTGTTTGGCCATTATCCCGAATGCCTCTACGGTAGCCTTTCCGTTTCTTCTTTCTCTAATTTTCTCCTTCATTTCCCTCTTTCTCTTCTCGTCGTCGTCATCTTCTTTCTCCTTGTGCTCCTCCTCATCCTTCTCCTCGAAAAGGTCCAAGCAGGAATGTCGGTCGGATACGGAGCGCTCTATGAGACAGATGACCGAACACGGATCTACTCAGTCTTTCATGTGCTCTTGGGAAGCAGGTGTCTACTTTTCTCATGGGTGGTGGGGTGCGCGCGCCCTCACACACACACAGAGAGAGAGAGAGAGAGAGAGAGAGAGAGAGAGAGAGATATTCTTAGTTTCTACGTTTGTGGGTATGATTTATGTGATATATTGTGCGTCCGGGAGCAGATCTCACTGACACCTCGAGTGGGGGCAT
>ADNK01000283.1:2500-83827 GCA_000320545.1 Bigelowiella natans CCMP2755 | reverse complement strand
CGGATAAATCCTGTAGCGCGCTTATTTGAACTTTCATTTCATCAAGCTTGCAGAGGGAATCTACTCTAGTGTAGCTACATTGCATCTAGAGGTGCATGTATGTGTGCACATTTGCTCATATCGATAACATGTAGCTTCGATCATGCATGTCTAGCTAGCTAGATGAATAGCTATGGGCGGGGCTGCCAACGAACAAAAATAATGGTGCACTTTCTGACCATTTCTAATTTTTTCATAACGATAACGTTTACTTGCGCACGAAATAATAGTATAAAATGAACAAAACAAGTAGGGAGACACTCATGCCGGCAAAAACTAGAATTTTGTCCATGTTCTCTCGTCTTTCGATCATTTTTATCAAAGAGTTTGACAACCCTAATGTATTGGCCACGTCCAAGACTTTCCGATGAGCGCTCTGAGGAGGCAACAGACGATAATAATTGACATTGTTAAGGACAATGAAATCTAAATTGACTCCTCTTCGCCCCCACCCCTTTTTTCTCCGGTTTTATCTTTCAATACAGACTGAGGAACTGGTATTTGTAATTTTTGCTATCTGTCACTCATATTATCACAGCGTTCCCATCCTTCAACCAACCTTAAGAATGCTGCCCTGATTTCTAAGATTTTCCAGCGTCGCGCGCCCGGTTTCAAGAATTCTGTCAGCCTCTTCGTTCGAGCGATGTAGAGATTCCTGAGTTATGAAGCAAAATCATACACCGACAATGATAGCCCCTGTGTTTGCCGTGGACATGATGCGTATTCCTCCCTTTTGGGTGGGGTGCGTGATTGTACGTTCAAACTGATCAATGAGAAAGAAAAAGACCTGATTCTGCTGATAGGTTTGATATGCGTTGTACTGCGCCGACTGAAATGAAATACCACCATAAAATGACTATCATCATCGTCAACGCCACATATCAATGGAGCACGCAGCAGGCATGCTTTCCCATAAAATTATATTGATGAATATTTGCTTATGTGAGACCGACAAAATATGATAACGAGCTTTGCAAAATCCTTTACTTTCCTTACGTTCCTGCCCCCCCCAACTCCTCTACAATAATGGATTTGAGAAAGTGTAGGTGAACCATAGCTGCTCGCTCTTCAGGAGATCCGAAGAGTTTGTCCCTCATTTGGCTATTTCGCACGCGCCTTTGATGCGATGTCTCCAGCCTCGTGAGAGCCTTTTCTATCGTCATGTGGCTATCTGCAAGCCCTTCAATACGACCGATCCACATCTCCCTTCTCCCTCTCCCTGGGATTAATACAAAGAATGTTTCACAAATATTCATGCACCAAGGGAATGGAGGGGGTGGGGGGGGGGGGGGGGGGGGGGGGGGGGGGTCGCCGCCCCGTTTTGGTTTTGGGGGTGGTGGGGGTATAAAAAAAAAAAGAAAAAAAGAAAAGTAAGGAGGGAGGAAAAAAAAAAGAGTTCCACCATTTTTTGGAAACAAAAAACGGGGAAAATTAATTTGTTATCCCCCCCCCGCCGTCCCCCCCTTTTTTGTGGGGTTACTCTGGCAAATACAAAACCCAAATCCCCATCCGGGAGGAAAACCCGCGGCGCGAAAAAAGAAGAAAAATTACAGTGACGCCATCAGCAATTTGTCGAGAATTCCAATCACAGCTTCTTTTTCATTTCAAATCATCGAAGTGGCGTAGTTGACGAAGGCGCTTGTTGACGGGGGCGGGTGTTATTCATCAAAGGGGGGGGGGGATGCCGCACGGAGGGTGATGGAAGTGGAAACCTCATTATATAGCGACTGGTTGAATATTTTGGATTCAAGATCTTCCACTTTGCGCTGAAGCGAAAGGTAAAGACGGTTTGCCTCTGGAAAGTGGCTCGACACCGACATCTGTTCCTTAGTCCTTCTTCCGTATGCATATGAGAGAGAAGGGAGGGAAGGACGGATATACGAAGACAAAACGAGTGATACAGAGATCACATATCAATGAATTAAACAAGGGACGACGAGGACAAATGTGTCTCAAGGAATGTGCCTTGGACAATTAGGGCGACGATAATAGTATGATTTTCATATGACGCACAGAGCAGCGGGATAAGACGCGTTCCCGTTGCATTAAGATCAATGCTTTGTATGGACAAAAGGAGGGTGCGTTGTCATACGAGTCGGATTTACCTAGAGACCCCACTACGAAGACGTCACTGGCGATGAGGGGGAGCAAGGCAGGATGATGATGATGTGTGCAGGTGATTATATTTATTGCTGAATTAATTCAAAGAATACTTCATTTTTAAAGGCGAAATACATCGGAAATAATCCTATCATTGTTGTCGTTTTTGGTAATTGTCTGAGTCCCCAATTTGTTCTTGAAATTTCCGCTCCTGCTGGGTGACACTGTTGAATCAGGTCAAAAAAATACTGATGTTTTTACGATCTGTGCAGCTCGTACCCGTTTCATCTCGCTTAGAGGTTGTTGTTTTTGTATTCCGGCTTTTTCATCATGCAACTACCATTTTGGTTATCTTCCTGATGAAATATTATCACATATTATCCGAGGTAATATAATCTATTTCAACACTACGACAACCTAAAACTCTGCCGTATCTAAAGAAAACCCTCTGGTTGCTGTTCCACTGTCGGTCCCGCAAACGGTGCGGAGGGGCAACAGGAGGATCCATCCGTGATGGCAGGTGGAGACGCGAAGGAGGAGGCAAAATCATGGCGTTACGTCGACGACAATGGTATTAGTGACTGTATTGTGCGCTGTGGAAAAAACTGACCCCTACAGACGACTCAACGCACCAGATACAACACAGAGGGCGGCGCGCTACTTGCTCGCTATGCGGTGTGAGATAGAAATATGTCGCTACAGGTAAAGTTCAAGGGCCGTTCCCCAGTAAGAACATGTTGGGATGGATGGAGGCGGGATATTTGGATGATTCGAGCCGCATCAGTGATGACCCAGAGGAGCTGCCGTCGCAGTTCAGACGGCTAGGCGATTTCGATGAGAACCCATTCCTTTCATCGGGGGGAGGAGGAGGCGCCGATGTAGTTATGGAATAGTATACCACAAATTATTCTTCAATACTTTTGTAAAATATCCCAAATTATTCTTCAATACCTTGTAAAATATCCCTGAGACGTAGCACTTTGTGTGTGCATGCGTGCGCCTTTGGTTTCGTATTCATATATCCTTATTATGTCTGTCTCTCCCCACCCGATCCAAAGAACGACGACCGAGATTATAGCGATGACGAAATAGACGAGGAGGACATGCTCAGTACGAAAAAACGCAGGCTTCTAGATAGCATAGTTGCATACAACACATAATACTTGAGCGTGCTTGCCAAACTAAATCCATCGTCTGCCTACATTCATCGAGACCTATGTGTTTTTAGAGGAGAAATAAGAGCAGATTCGGTTGTTGTACTATGTGCATATTGATGTAATAGTTCCCGAAGAAGAGTGGCACTACAAAGATGACAACGACGCTGTCCAAGGCCCATTCCCCGACTCGCAGATGGAGCAGTGGTATAAGCTCGGTTTCTTCACGCCAGATACACCGATTCGGAGAACGAGCGCCGGGTAGTACTTACTGCAGCACTAATTTATCTGCTGCAGAAACGATAAATTTAACAACTCAATGAGGGAGAGAGAATTGGGTGAACATGTGTGGGACTACTCGTGAAGTAGGAGGAGGGGCGGTGGATTCCAGATTTCTGCTCAAAACAATCCGATGCGCTCACCATCACCATCTTCTCCCCTTCTTGTTGTTTGGCAAAAATCGTTTCCGTGAGTCAGGGCCGATGGTGAATTCAAGCCCATCAAAGAGGTTTGTCATTCTCTTTCCTCTTCCTCTGTGTGTGTGCGTAGACAGAGAGGGCCCCCAATCTTCTCTTTTTCCTGATGATTAATACTGATGTTGAATTATTTGAAACTATGCAGGAAATCCCTGATTTTCTCCCCGACAAGCACCGGGAAGACCTTATAGCAGCCAAGAGGAAGCGTGACGTCGAGGCTGGCAAAATGTAAGAAGAACACCATTTTTCACCACAGAAACAATCGAAAGTGGAGAGGGGGAGCAAGCCAAGAAGGCATTTGACTTTGTATCTGTAAATAATATATATATATATATATATATATATATATATATATATATATGTGTGTGTGTGTGTGCGTGTAACTGAGTAATACTTCTTCTGGATGTTGGCTAGGTATCACTATATTGACGATGCAGGAGAAGAAAAAGGCCCTTACTCAGAGGTGCCCTGCCCCCCACCACGTCACCGCTGCTACTTGCTAATAACATTGATGTACGAGTAGTAGTAGTAGTAGTAATAGCCACGTTGCTATTAGCATGTCTATGAGCGATTATATATATATATATATATATATATATATATATATATGGCTTGTTACTTCGTCCTTTATTTCTGCTACTACTACCACTGCTGCTGTTACTACTCTTTCTCTTACTGCTCTTACTACTACTACTACTACTACTACTACTACTACGACTACTACTACTACTACTACTACTACTACTACGACTACTACCACTACTGAAACACCTATTGCCTCTACCACAACGATGCCAGGAGCAAATGAGGGAATGGTACCGAAGTGGGTACTTCAATGAAAGTACGCGTGTTCGAAAATCGTCATCGGAGAAGGACATTGCTCCGCTGGGAGCCAGGCAATGGAACTTCAAATACCTTCCTCGGTAGTGATATTGTTATTGTTATTATTATTATTATTATTAGTAGTAGTAGTAGTCCTACCACGGACCATAGAAAGGTTATGAAATCGCCTTATATTAATTTACACATCAAACAGTAGCGGTAGTAGGTTGTAGTCGTGGTAGTTATCGTTGCTCCGTTAAGTTGTGATTCGTGGCCGTGCGCTCATCATCATCATCATCGTCGTCGTCGTCGTCTGCCTTCTTGCTGCATGCAGGCCCGAGGTCAAGCCGCCCCAGCTCCCATCCGGGGGCAGTAACAACAACAACAACAACAACAACAGCAATAGCGACAGCACGATGGCTAATGGCGGGAACGGTGGAGCTGCTGCTGTCAACGGCAACAACAACAACAACAACAACAACAATACTGGCTCGGCCGGTGGTGCAGCCCCATGGCAGATGATGGGAGGGAATAACAACAACAACAACAACAATACTAGTAGTAGCAGTGGAGGCGCAGCAGCTCCATGGCAAGTAATGGGAGATAAGGCCAAGGCCGTGTTACAAGGACCTGGTAGCAGCACTGCCAATCAGCAACAGCAGCAGCCCCCGCTACATCCCTTTCCAAACCAACATCAACGGCCCCCTTTCCATCCGCAGATGCACCTTGGTGGTGGTGGTGGTGGAGGAGGAGGAGGGGGTGGGGGTGGGGGAGCCATGGTTCCCCGCTCCTCCCCGTTACTGCCCGGTGGTCCTCAGCATCATCGCCCCCCGCCTCCTGGCCACCATATGATGATGAGGCCACAGGGGGGGGGGATGGTGCCTGCTGGCTCACGCCCTCCTCCACCCCCGCGCGTTGGTCTGAACCCGGGTGATGAGACCTCGAAGTGGGTGTACCTCGATGACTCTGGCAAGCCTCAAGGGTAGCAGCAGTAGGACGTAGTAGTAGTGGCTGTTGTACTAATAAAACAAAAATTTGTTCGTGTGTTACAAATATATATATATATATATATATATATATATATGTGTGTGTGTGTGTGTGTGTGTGTGTGTGTGTGGTTTGCCGGTGGCGGATGTGGTGATGATATGCTGTACCTAACAGTGCTGCTGGTAGTAGTAAAATGAAGCTGCACCTCTCATTTTCCTTCTCTCCTCCTCCTCCCCCCCCCCCCTCCTCAGTCCGTGGACGACAGCACAGATGCGCTCATGGTTTCAGACGAAAGCTTTGGGTGCTCAGGTGTTACAGCGGAGCATGTGTATTGAAGATATATATACATTTATTTATATTTATGTTTATATCGTTGAGAAGAAGCATCATTATCGTAGGCTATACATTGTACCGCCTTCATCATCATCATCACATCACTACCATCGTCACCGATCGGTCTGCTTCCTTTTTCGTCGTCGTATCATCTTCATCATCATCATCATCATCTAGGTTCGGATACGATTGGAAAGCGACCCAGCGCAGCTATACATCCCCATCATGCAGAGACCTGCAGCTTTCAAGCTTCCCCCTGGCCAATCTGTCGCTAAACAACCCATGCAACCACGCCTCCCTATGATGAGGAACCACCCTCCTCCTTCGTTCCATCACCATCAGCAGCAGCAGCAGCAAGGAAGGAGAGGGGGGGTCAACCCGACTGGTGCTTCTTTTAGTAGTAGTAGCAGTAGTAGTAGAAGTTGTTGTTGTTGTTGTAGCTCTAGTAAAATTCGTGGCGAATTGGAGCAACGATGCTCTCTCTCTCTCCCTCTCTCTCTCTCTCTCTCTCTCTCTCTCTCTCTCCTTCTCCCTCTCTCACGCATACGCGCACGCATCATATAGTTTCTCTTCTTACATATAATCTGATATAAATAAAAATATAATATATATATATATATATATATATATTTACTCCTCATCCTCCGCTAGTGCGTGCGGTGACTGACGCTGTTTGTTGTTGCATCAACCTCTCATCACCCATCAGGAGCTATGGCAATGCAAGCCCAGATAGATACTGAATCTGCTCTTTCAAAGGTACAGAGATCTCCTAGTATCTGCACACACATACACACACACATACACACACACACACACTCACACTCATGCTCGCACACACGCATGGATATTCACCCTCCCCCCCCCCCACGTGACTCATATGCACGCAGACGTTAGACAAGATCGACAACCGTGGAGGTGGGGGGGGTAGCAGCAGCAGCACCATGGGGAGCTCCTGTAGGCGCTAACCCCATCAGACCCAATCCCTTTCAAGGCCGGCACTCGCAAGAAGGTACAGCTCTAGAACCGTCGGTGCTTTCCGTATCGGCAAGCCCTTCTTCTTCTTCTTCTTCTTCTCCTCCTCCTCCTCCTCCTCTTTCTTCTTTTCCCTGAAGGAGAGTAATTTCGGGATGGTGAAGGTGATGGTGACTGTCGGTGTTGATGTTCTTCCAACAACAAATAACAGCCAAAGTCGCTCCATACGCCTCGGTGGCGTCCTTCAACAAACGCTCAGGCCGATTCAGCTCGTACGTTAACAACATACACTGAGAGATATAACATGTGTGTCAACTCGTACGTTAACAACATACACTGAGATATATAACATGTGTGTCAACTCGTACGTTAACAACATACACTGAGATATATAACATGTGTGTCAACTCGTGCGTTAACAACATACACTGAGATATATAACATGTGTGTCAACTGGTGAATATAAATACCTGCATTAGTATGCGTGTGTGTGTGTGTGTGTGTGTGTGTGTGAGTGCATGCGTGTGTGTGATGACACTACCGACGTCAATCTCTTATGATGAGATACGAAGCTACTCTCTCTCTCTCTCTCTCTCTCTCTCTCTCTCTCACGGGTTCTCCTCCTGTCTACCAAATTTATGCTGTCTATTGTAGCACCTGCTTGATTTCCTCCTCCTCCTCCTCCTCGCCGTCATCATTCACCATCATAACCATCATCAACTCATCATCAATCACCAGGTCGGGCAATGAAACCTATTTTGAGAGGAAGGGCGTTCCAGTTAATCGGGAGGAGAGAATGGTAGTACCTTCATAGAGCCACCCAGAGAAAGAGAGAGAAAGAGATCCCAGAGAAGACAACGACAGAAGAAGAAGAATGACAAAATAGTGAAATATTTCAATGTAAAAGAACACAAATCAGTGTCTCATATCCAAACAATATTGTTGGCTATTGACTATTAGTATTTTTATTGTATTGATTACTTGTTTTTTCTTCCCCCCCCCCCCCCCCCTCCCCCCTAGATGAGCCACTACTTCGATCATGATTCGTGGCAAGACCAGATGAATCGTGCGAAACAGAACGCTAACACTAAGCGTCAGCGCCGCTGATTATCTTCCACCAAATGAATTGTGAATCCGATTCTCATAGATACTATGGATGCATCATCACTTGAAATAGTAAAGTGCATTGTTCAGGGAAGAGTGTGCATGCATACATCGAGACATGTATATACATGCACGCATGCTACGTACGACCGATGCAGTATGCACGCATTTGATCGAGCATGAGCTACATAGCAGCACGCGACGCCGCCGCCATCTGTGTAGATGGACCAAACCAGATACGATGTCGATCATTTCATTAGCTCATTGGACAGCTCTGCGTGCATCTCGATCAGCGCAGTCTGTCGTTCTAGCGTTGCGTGACACATCGCCTGCTTCTTGTCGGTCACACAGCGTATCGTCGTAATTTGTTTTTTATCAGATGGACACCACGTAATAGGAATACTGTGTCTATTATTTTTTCAAATGCTAGAATGCACCATCGAATACGGTGCACTGCTAGCGCTGGCGCATGTCGTACATGCATGCTAATAATGCTAGCTAGCATTCATTGCGTCCGGCATTGTGATAGCAGCATCAGCAATATCGTTTTAGCGCTATAGCAAACCAATCTAGCGATGCCCATCATAGCTTCAGCCCTTAATCATGCATGCTGCTTCACGCAGATGCCACTGGGAGCATGTAGATGTCATGGGTGAGAGAGGAGAGCCCTCACGAAATTGCACGTACGTGTCTTTCATTATACATAGCCGCATGAGTCTAACAGAGGAAAATAAAATTTTTTGCTGCAAAACGTGTAAGATGAGAGAGGGCTATGCCACGGATATTCTCCTTCATTTCCGAGCGGATCACTGTAGATCTCCCTCAACAACTGTATAGGTATTCTGCGTGTGAGAAGTACCTTTTTCGCTTTCGAATTTCAAGCCATCTGTGCAAGAAACACGTAGTCAGCACAGACCCCGAAAAAGAAGAGGGAGAATCGATGCACTTTCAAACATATACATATTATATAATAATGTAACAATTTTCCAGGTTGTCAACGAATGTACGTCGATGGCGTCTTCTTGAACGCTGGGCAATTTATATCTTATTTCCAAACTCGAAGAAATTCTCCTGAAAGCGCCCTACATGCTACATCTCTCTCTCTAACGATGGTTTCATTCTTCATCTCGGGGAATACAAACGTATCTACGAAGATGAAAGAAACAGTAGAATAATACTCATGCCATACACTCAGTCACATAACCTTTCGGAGCGTGTTGATTGTCGGCGTCGTCCTCATCATCTTCATAATCATCATCCTCATAATCATCCTCTTCTTCTTCCTCCTCCTCTTTTTGTTCTGCTTTCCCCTGTGTGTCTGGTAGGACCGAAGCTGACTTTGCCTCTGTCACTGAAAGATCATAGTCTTCTTCGTCCCCGCCATCAGCCTGACCGAACAACAGAGAAAACAACGCGAGGCATCTGTATCATTCATGCAGCTGAAACGCTTATTCCTTTACGGCAGTCCTCCTCCTCCTCGCGGGAAGACATTGTGGCCGTGTTGAAAGACAATAGTGCTATCGATGTGCTCTCATTGGCTTGGAAGTCAAGCATCACAGAACAATGCTGTACGCCTTCATATATCAGAGTTGTTTACCTTTGCATCTGCCTCGCTTACCCCGCCAATGGTGAGCGAATGCTCCCCGGCATCAGTCATGCTCAAATTGAGTTCAGACCCTAGCTCAGTACCTAGCTCTGTACCCTCCTGATGATGACGACGACAGCGTAATGTAGTGACGAGTCATTGAGAGAATCATCATCTTCAAAGCCACCCCCCTCGACCATTCTTCGAGTTTCTCATCATCATCATCCTCATCATCATCGTCGTGTCAATTATCATCACCACCACTACCACCACCATCATCGTCGTCATCATCATCACCATCATCATCATCATCGAGGAGGTCCCTGCCACAAAGCATGCAACCACCTTTACAAGTGACTCTTCCGCATTGTTGCCCTCCTCATTCACGACCGGCTCAGTAGCCTTGTTCTCTACACTCGGCGCAAAGGTTATCTTCTTCTTCTTCTCCTTTTTGTTGTCGCTGTCGCTGCTTTCCATTGCATCACGCGACTTCTCTGTTCTCTCCTCATGCTCCTTCCCCTCCGCCCTACCACCAGCAGGTATTGTAGTTGATATTGATGTGCCAGGAGAAGCAGCAGCTTTTTCACCCGTCGTTAAAGGGGAGGATGATGACTCTTTGTTCTTGGTCCGCCTCTCCATCGAAGCAACGTCTCGTTTGCGTCGGGATGGAGAGCTTGCTTCCTTACTTCCTATCATCATACCCGAGTCTTCTAGGCCGCCGTCAGGGTCCTTTTTGGGTGAAGGAAAGGGGGGGGGGGGGAACGAGGACGAGAACATGGAAGAGAAACAGCAGCAAGACAATCATTTTTTAGCCGTATCAGGATATCCCCTTGATATTATTAATAATTTGCCACAGACACGATACAATCACTAGAGATCAGGCCGTTATTGTGTAACACACACACAAACACACACACACACACACAACATATTACATATATTAATATATTATATATATATATATATATATATATATATATATATGTTGTTTATATGGGGAGTTGCATCAATAAATGAATGGTAAAATTCTGCCGTTTCTCACTAGTCTAGAATCAGGAGCTTTTAAGCACTACTACTACTACTACTACTACTACTACGACTACTACTACCTCTGATATACTTCCGCCCAAGCTGCGGCGCCTTTTCTGCTTCTTCACCGATACGATAACATCTGCCGACGAAAGTACCATAAGTGGATACGAAACATTCGTGCTGTGCAAGCAGGACGATGCAGAGCATACACGTAACACACAAATACACACACACACACACACACACACACACACGCATGCATGCATATATATATATATATATATATATATATATATGCACAACTATGATGGTAATGATGGCTGCATAAAACCTTGCACTTCGCCGAAGATCTCGTCGGTTCTCCTTGCCTTACTAGAGACCTGTCACCACACGTGCAAAGTCAGAAGAAGTAGATGATCTCATCACTTTATCGTTTCATTTCGTGCCTCTTAGGACACTACTTGCTCCGAATTACTATTTAAGGAAAAATGCAATTTATCTACGCTTCGCTGATGGATGAATTACCTGTCTCACTGAGTTCTTGAAAGGCCCCTTCAGCGCAGCCTAGTAATGGATATATATATATATATATATATATATATATATATATAATTTTCATGTGTATTTATGCATTTGTGTATTTATATAGGAGTATACGTAACTATATAATAGGAATAGCATAGGCCACACAAGGCAACATGTAGATTATCCACACATTTATTTCAATATGATGATGATGATGATGATGATGATGATGCACCTGCAACGACTTTACTGAATTCTCTAATGCTCTTTTAACCTCTTCTTCCCCATCCTGAGGGCCTGTCAAAGCGAGAGCGATAGGGAGAGAGAGAGAGAGAGAGAGAGAGAGAGAGAGAGAAGGAGAGAGAGAGGGAAGAATCGAGGCAATTTACGACTTTTAATATTAAGTAAGTGGCCCCATGGTATATAACACGAGAGACGATTTGAGTATACAGCAAGGTGATGAGCTGTGTGAGTTGCTATTTTCCTCTCCTCCTCCTCCTCTTCCCGTTATGATACTTACGTCTGACAAGTCTGTGCCGCACTGCATTATCCCTTGCCTGGTAAAACCTGGAGGACGAGGAGGCAGGGGGGAGGGCGGGGTAAAAACTCAGAGAAAAACAGAATGCAGAAGCTCCAAAATTTCCAACTGGATCTTAATCTCTCCCCCCTCTCTTTCTCTTCGTCACTTTCCCTCCCTCTCTGCTGTCTCGTTTGCATGGATGACGCTAAGATGGGAGATAGATAAGAGAGCTGTACCTATCATGGTACATTGTACCAGTGTCAGGGTCCCACATTCTGTCGAATTCATTATCAGCACAAGAAGGGAGGTTGGGAGGGGGGGTGCAAGATTACGATAAGATGATGATCGCAACGAGCATGTTTATGTATAGGAACTCAGCAGATAACAACATAAAATTGATAATAAACATACACACACTCACACAAATATGTATATATATATATATATATATATATATATGTGTGTGTGTGTGCGTGTGTATTTTTTTTCGCTCTATGCATGAAACCCTTCTTCTCCCCCCCCTCTTCTGATATACCTTCCAATGACGCGCTCCTTCACTTTCTCCACATCGTCTCCCATATCCAGCACCAGGATCAAATCGACGGAAATCCCGGCCTTTTTCATTTCCTATCGAAGCATTCTGATGTGAGACCAACGCTGCCGCAACTTGAGGATTTAAAAGGAGACGAGTCCGCAGTTTTTCCACCGCACCGACAAATACTATGTTTTCCCTTTCTTCTTGCAAAGCGTGCTGCTCCGACGGAATCAAATGCGTTTGTTGTTTATCGTGGGTTGCGTATGATTTAGTGAAGGGGACCTCTGCTTGGACTTTTGTTCGCGGGAAACCGTCCACTACCCAACCTATATATATATATATATATATATATATATATATATATATTTCCATGCGTGTGCATGCCTGCGAGGTGCCGTGTCGTGTCGTGTTGTGTGCATCCACACGCATACGAAACTTTTAACTTAGACGGAACGATTTGATCGAAGTAGGTTGTGATAAAACGTGAAGTTTTTTTGTGGTGCTCGTTCCGATGTGTCGTAGTACCTTTGCTCGTGTTGGCTTGTAGACGTTTCAGTACCATTTGCGAGATAATTTTGTCAGGTATTAGCCTACGCTCATCGACGTATCTCTCGCACTTTATCCCAAATTCCGACCTTTTTACCATTTCCTTGTCTATGATCTCTCCGACGCTGATCATACCCACCCCGAATTTCTTGCAAATCCGTTCGCATTGGATGTCGCGGCCACTCGCAGGGGGGCCTAATATATAAAAATAAGTAAGAACACAAAGGAGGGAAAACGAAGAATGCCTGGGCGTGCATGAACACGTATTTGTAAATGCGAAATATGATGTGATGGTGATGGAACTGAACCTAAGATGCATATTTTAAGACTCCTGCTCGAGCGCCTCTTCTTTCCATTAGTACCAGTTGCTGCGGCACATCTCGTCCTTGCGCAACAGCAAAAAAACTATCATTCCTCGGCGGACAGACGATGGCATTGATTTGGTAATGCTTTTTCGGCACCACTCGACTACTACTTAAAACACGTGTGAGAGAAGAAACATAGCTATATAATAACATGGCCAAGGTACATTAACAACATAAAAATTTATACACACACACACGCACATGTATATAATACATATATATATATATATATATATATATATATATATTATGTGTGTGTTTTGCTTTCGAATACTTGTTTTCCATCCTCATGAAGTTCCTTTCTTCTTCGAGGATGATTGGTTGAAGCTCGGGGGGAGCTGAATCAATAATAGTGAGATCTATATATCTATCCGTGTGTGTGTTGTGTGTGTGCGCGCATACGCGTGTTCGTATGTTCTTGGGCACAATATCATAATGCAACACACACACACACACACACACATCATCATCATCATCATCATCATCATCACCATCATCATCATAGGCCTGGATTTACTTCCCATCCATCAATAACAAGGACGGGAGAACGACTACTAACTTTAAATAACAAAGACCTGATTTCCCTCGTTTCCTCTCGGGCCTATAAGATCTCCTTTCGAATCTATCTGATTCGAGTTTGCGAATATGGCTGTCACGCAGCTCGGATGACAGAGGCTGCAGCATTGGAGGGGGAGATACCTGCGCACAAGTGCTCGATAAAATTATCACCAATTCGGGAAATTAGTTTGGTATTTCTTGTGTACTTACGCTAAATTTCTTCTGGTCCTTCATGTAATATGAGGCTTTGGACAGGTGCCTCTTCATTTTATCAAATTTCACAAAGTCCTTTTTCCTGTATTGAGTGGGGTGAGAAGGGAATGGTTGTTGTTTTTGCATCTCACTCGGGTGCATATGATATGCAAATTTTTAAGAATATTAAACGACGGGGGGGGGGTTAATGACGATGTTCTTTCCCTCTCTACAAGCTTAAAAAGCTAACATGCATAAATACATGAAAAAAATTATAAATTTGTAACGTATGTCACCTCTTCCCCCCTTCCCCAATATCTTATATTAAATCTTACTCCCCACCATTTCTTTTTGTTGTACACTGAGGTCCGATTCAATAGTCGCTGAGCGATTTTCTGAAATGCATTAAAAGGAGGGGGAGTGTTAATGAGCACAACACTCTCCTTTGCAACTTCCATACTCTAAGGGCATATCTCAAAATTATGTATTCACCCTGATGAAGCGACAATCTTTTATGGATGTAGCACATCAACGTGTGAGTTAGACTTACCAGGTTTTCACGGTCCAATTTCTTCTGTCGCTGCAGTCGGGTGAAATCGGCCATTTTGCGTCGGTGCTCCGAATACGCTATCACCCTCTGGCTGGGAACTAAGGATTAATTTATCACGGTAGCGTTTACGTCACCATTCCAGATATGAATTACTTGATTTAAACAAAAGAGGCGTTCCTGCAAATAGGGTATTGGAGAACAGAAGGATTACCTCGCCTGTTAACGCGACATGCGATTTCTGTAATATGATTAACGAGCTTTCCATTCGCATCATCCAATTTTTTCTGCTTTTCGCCCTTCCCAGCCTTTTTACAGAATGAAGAAGATGAGGAATATGCTTGAGTAAACTGTGTAGGTGAATATTTGTAGTGTTCGGAATTTTTTTGAGGAAAGAGAGACAGTTGAAGCTTTGGTGCTATTTTTTACATTGTGGAACTTTTTAAAGCGACGCATCCGTTCCAGGCGACGTGGATCGCGGGTTTTGATGGTTGGCCTTGTTTTTTTCAGCCGAGCGTAATGAGCACGCATCGCATGAGCACGGTGCTCCCTTTCGGCGTTGGACAGTGTCAAGTCCATCTTCGAGTAGTAATATCACCAAAACGATTTCGACACTCGACAACAACAACGTTTAATCGATTTGAACGGATTCTTTAAAAGAACCCCAAAGGGATCTTCACCGTCAGCAGCAGTTCTCGTTCCGGCGCCTTTCGGGGGTAGCCCTGTGGGGGAAGCCAAAAAACCAACGAGCCGTCTGCTTCCGTAATTTATACTCTGAGACAAGATGATTTACATGTCGCTTGAAGAATATCGCACCTCTTTTATCCGATAGACATCCTTGTCGCATTTTTGTTAACCAGGGTAATTCAACATTATTTTTTTAGACTAAATTATTCCTAATGTTAATTCGAATATTTTGTGAGCCTTCCCTATTCCAGATCATTTCTTCAACATTGAAATGTTTACATCTGTCCGAAAGCAAAACTGCATAAAGCACGTAGAAAATATCTAAGAATTTATTTCTAGAACATGCTCATCTCCCTTTTGGGCACACGGCTGTACAGCGTTACAAATGAAACGAGTACGAGTCGTACGATCTCCCTGTCGCAGATGAACCTATGAAAGACCGAAGCAATAAAGTAAACGATCTGTCGAAAATTAGAACGACATATGTATAATGATGTCGTAAGAAAATAATATATTTATTTCGGAATGAGGCTGTTTTTACCTTCTGAAATAATAATTTGGAGAAAAATATCCTGTAGTTTTCAAATTTCTAAATAATAGCGGTTCCACCGGCGTCAGCCATAAATGTTCGAACGGGCTCTTTTGGAGCGCTTAGGTGGTAAGATCGTTTATTATTTTTAAAAAATTAACATTTAAATCGAATAGATAGTTTTTTTCACGGGCGTCTCCAATATAGACATATTTAGTGAAAAATTCTACGTAAATATGGAATACACTGTGAGAAAACTTATCAGTAATAATCGGGAGATATAGGACTCTTAGTTACTCTTGGTCACTTTTATGAACCATAAAGTTGCCCTAACCGGTACAAAAAACAATGTTTTTGATATTGGCTCTTCTCTCATTCGTTCTTTTGTTAAGACCACTTGTGGGAATATTGGCTTTTGAGAAATCTATGAAAAAGGACTATGTTTTGAATCATATTAACGACCTCAATCGAAAAATCATGCAAAACGCCGGGAGGGGGTCTGGGAAAGTTTGGGAATTCAGAAATCAAACGAAGCAACTTAACCTTGTTTTCTTGCAGTTTGCATATTTAAGGCTATTTTTTAACGTAATTGCCCTATATTTTAACAGTGATAATGCTTTTTATGTCAGAACAAAAAGATGTACTAGTGATATTAAAACCTCTAATTATTCCATAGAGACAACGAAAATAGTTGTCTTTTATACAATATGAGATTGTTTTATACTCTACACAACGTTTAAAATGTTATTATCAAGGCTGAAAGTGTTTTTATTGTCATTGGTAGAAAAGATCTGAAACCAGCGCCCTCCGCATCGACGTGGAAGTAATTCTCACTCCCCAAGCGCAAACAGTACGATGCTTGCATTCTCGAGCCCTTTTCGTTGTTTCCCCCATTCATTAGATAAAATTGTGAATATTTTAACGCATCGAGGATTAGAGCAGTAGTGGATATCATTTCTTCATTTAGAAATTTTAAACCATAGTAAGCGTTGAAATTAAATTCGAACAAATCCAAATTAGAGGAATCATGGAATTGGCTAACTTCGCTCCTGCACGCACCAACTGGTCAAGGAAGCTTCTCATTGCTTCTGTTTTCATCAACGTTGCCCTTGTCCTAGCTTTGTGCTTCGTTTCCTTCGGGGCTGAACAAGGTAGTGTACCGCAGACCTCTGAATTTCGTCGCACTTAAATCACTCAAAACATTAGGCCTTGCTGCACCTGTCCGCAATATGCGCTCCGTTGCTCCTATGCCTAAGGTATGATTTACTTCGTAACAAGTGTTCGATGCTGATGATGCATTCCATGCTTGTTTTTCCACGAAAATCCAATATAACACTTTATTTTCACAGATGATGAGCAAAAGGGCTTTCATGAAGGGAGGTATGGCTGGTATGGCTGGAGCTTTCGCTGGCGCAGCTGGAAAAGCACGTGCTGATACTGATGGACTTAAGGATAAGTCTGTTTCCAAAATTTGCTCCTCAAACCCAACTGCGTCCGTGTGCGTGAAGCCCGGTGGAGTTAAGGCTGCTGCTAAGCGATAATTGTTATTGCCACCCGGTGAGTGCACGGATACCAGTAGATCAGCTGTGTATCTATCGCCCACTTGCGTTACATCTCCTGGTTTTGAACTAGAGGAACTACGAGAAACGCTGATCCTTAAAAATCTGAACTTACGTGGATGGTCAAGGGGCATATATAGATGTCGTTGCATGATGTATGAAGTTTTCACTCATAACATATTCATGTAACTTCTCCGATAGATTTCATAGTACGTACACCAGCACGCGCCACATCGCCACATCGATCGTGCGCATCATGACAGCATGCTGGCTAGCTGGCATGTGTTGCCTTGCACAGTTCTTGTGCGCGCAAGCTGCATGGCAAGTCCAGAAGTGCTCACTGGCAATTTTCTTGTCATTGCATGAGAGATTGCTGCAGGTCAATGACATCGTGTTAGCAAGCGTGCTTTGCTCTGGAGCTGATTCTAGCTGGTTGCGAACAGAGCAATGTGTTCCATGCAGCTAGTGCTGCCAAATTGGGCTGCCATCATCATGCGCTGCATTCGCATGCTGCACCATCGTTGCTATATATATATGGCTACACAAGTGTGTTCAGAAGGATGCATGCGAAAATTCACGGTGGTCACATTTGATTTGCTGCGGAGTCTTTCGATCGCATGCTCATCATTGTGTCATGATCGTCGGCCACATCACAATGACCACTCTTGACAAAAAAGTTTTTGCAGAAGTTGTTGCCTTTCCACTTGTCCGATGTTGGTCCACGGTGGAAACCATCTAAACTAGTTGGGCTTTCAATTCAGGACCAGGTTTTGGAGGTGTATCCTTGACATTGATTGTGCACAATTGACAGGGAAAGAGCAGTTGTTCTTTGTCAAAACGGGAGTGTCGTCCTTGGCATTGGCAGGAGCAGTGATGTCTTTTGTCACAGCAGGAGCGTCATCCTTGACCTAGTTGACATCAACAGGTACAGTTGTTGTTTTTGTCGCATGCACCAAGCATCTCTATCTAGATCCAGAGATGCCATGCCACACTTCATGTCCATTGATGCCTGCACTGCTACTAACAGTTGCTCATGTTAATGTCAAGGATGATGCTCCTGTTGTGACAAAGACAACAACTACTGATGTCAAGGATGGCACTCCTGCTGTAACAAAAACAACTGCTGCTCCTGTTGCCCTCAAGGATGATACTCCTGTTCTAACAAAGACGCAAGCAGTGCTATTTTGATGTGTATAGTACAACCTACTTTACATTGTTTGTACGCACATGCACAATTTATTTGCTCTTAACCTTAACTTATAGCATTCCACTTTCAGCTAACTTATACACACAACCGGGAAATATTTTACTTTAATGGCATCGAAAATCTTCGAAAAAGTCACTGGATCAGAGCCAAGATTTCGGAATTCTATCACCGATTCATCAGAAGATGATCCCTCAAAGACCATCACGTCTGCATTAAGCTCTATACATCTTTCCTTGTTTTCCCAACGAATTTTCACCTAGTATATTTAAACAGTTAAGATCTATGATGGATACAACAACTTGGGAGTCAATAATAAATGATAACTTACCTCAAGGTTCTCTGAGTGGCTGACATAATCGATGGAGAGCCTATTCAGTAAGGCACACAGCCTAGCATATGATTCCTTGGGGTAATCTAGGTACTTGATTATTGTATAGTGCTTCAAAATGCTCGAATCAGGGTTGTATTTCAACGGTGCTATCGTGGAAGGAAGACTCTAGATATCACAAAAAGAAGACTAATATCAGAAATGTATCGCAGATGTGCGTATTTGATGAAAATATCATTGTTAAAATTTTATATAAGAGATGGTGCTATTTTTATATCATTTCCGTCGTCACATGTTTCATCGTAGATCATCAACATCATCATCGTTCTCGTCAAAACCATCATCACTGCCAACAACCTCAGCAATTTTTTCGCGAAGAGTATCAAGATCGTTTTCCGATATATCGGAAAGACTCCAATCAGATTGGTTTGAAGACGGCGATCCATGCCGCATAGTACCAAACTTACAAAATGGTAAGACCCTTCTCAATTCCTCATCTCGATATCTCTGTCTTTCCCTGCGAACAGTTGCCCTCGCGATATCCTCATTTTTGTTGTTACCACCGATTCTAGCACCACCTTTGTATAAATCCTCATAAGATATTTTCAAAAACCAGGCAAAAACTACAGCAACAGCAGTAGAGCATTAAGGTGGTGATGACTATACCTGTGATCGTCATCGCTTTCTTTGAATCCTTGTCGTTGTATTCCTTGGTTTTAGTGCTGTTTTCGTCATTCTTCTCAGTCCCAACCCCAGGGTGTGTGTAGAAGGGGTGGTTTTTAATCTCAGCTAACCCCCACCGCGACTTCGAGCATGGATCAATCATACCATCGACTAGGATGATTTCACAAAACCGATATACACGTATGCGTGGTAGCCTTATGTCTGGGTTGCCATCAGATGGCAATTTATGCTTACGAACGAAGGCGTTCACGTCGCTCACGCTATAGCACACCCTTGCATTTTGATTCTCGTCCAACATGGTAGTCACTATCGAAGGAAACAACATCGACTCTTCGTCTTTGAGGGAATCTAACTGCCCCAAAGTGCCTCGGTGTGAAGGTGGCCGATCATTTTTAATTTTGCTCTGAAAATTGGCTTTAAAGTGAGCGTCCCAGAACTTCTTCTTCTCTTCTACCGTGCGGTTACTTATATCTATGCTATCTTCCCCTATAAATGGAGGATATTTGTAGAGCAGGTAAAAAAGTACTACGCCAGCGGTGAAGATATCTGTCTTCATCGAGAATGTGCCATTCCTATTAGCAGAATGACACGCACACACACACACACACACACACACACACACGCTCATCTCATCGTCAACAGAAAACAAAAAATGAAAAATATCTTATTTACGTTTTCGTCTCTGGCGCCTGATAGCCGTGTAATATTCTATTTTTGGTCGCTCTTCTTGATTTGCATGTTCTCCCCTCGTCCCCCGTTACATTTGTAATGCATGAACTGAAATCTGTAAGCCGAATATTTCCATCCGACCCGATGAGGATATTTCCTAGGTGAAGATTCGTGTGGATAATGCCTGCGTTGTGCATAACGGAGATGGCATCGATGATCTGGCGAAAATACGCCTGGCGATGAATAAATGATAGTTCGGCTTTTCCAGGATGATGCAGATAAGCACGCAAACTTCCTTCATGCATTTCTTGGACAATGATACCTCGATCCGTTCCACTTACTTTTGCAACGAAGTGGTCGAGGATATTGGTGAAATAGGAAGAGTATCCTCTTAATGTTTTCATAGTTTTTATTTCTTGCGCCATTTTTCCATCCCTCTCTTGCTTGAGCTCCCTTTGAAGCATATGAATACAACGTGGGATTGGTGATGATGTTATGACCCATCGTATTGATTCTAAAAAAACCAAAAAAACATACGATGCACTTCGCCGATTTCTTTTTTGAATCCAAATTTCACATCTGTAATAAAACAAGAGTTATCATAATGTCCCAATTCAAAACGGACGAGATCGTTGACCTTTTTCTTTTTGCATTTATTCTACTTTTCCTTTCCCATGCGCGGAAAATGTAGTACTGTTCGGTGTCACAAAGCTTTTTGCCAATCCAATATCCTTCCAATGTACCCTATTTTATTCAAAAGAAGAACTCGGGTCTAATAACTTATCGAGATCACAAAATACCACCTTCCATTGTTCGGGCTTGTTGCGAGCCTGTCCGTAAACGTTTCGCTTGTGACCAGCGATCTCACTCTCACTTTCCATTATGAATAGGAAGAAGAATCAAAGCAACAGGCGCCGTGGAAAAACAACACATGTAGCACGAGTTGTTTGTTAAGTGATTCGAGCGCTTCTTTAAGGAGGCCCGGGCAGAATAGAATGGGAGAAGGAAACAGCTCAAAATACCTTGTCGCTCCTTACAAAATGCTCGGAATATCTAGTCGATTTTGGACGCCCACAGTTCGGTATTCTTTCTCCTTCTTTTTCAGCATTAAATTATGAGAACTACCTTCTTCGAAAAACACCAATTTAGACTAAATTCCGACCTAAATTCTCACACATTCCACCAATAAATCATGTCGCAGAAGGATTTCTTCTCTACCAGCAAGGCTGGACTCCCTCCTTCAAAAAAGGAGCGATTTGGTAAGTCTACGGTTTAGAAAGAGATCCATTGAATTTTACTTCTGCGACAATGGAAACGGGCTGTTGAATTAAGAATCGTTGTTGCAGACAGTCTTTCCTCAATTTTCCTTTCTTGCAAATCTCACTGACGCCTGACACTGAACACTTTTTGATCGGAAGGGCTCTCGCCCCCTGTTCCCGCTCATTTTGATTTTCAAAAAGCCGCCGCGGGTGTCAATTCACACGACCTTTTGCTCGTTTGTGTTTACCCAGGCTTGCCGTCGCTAGATGCACCCCTTTGCTCCTCCTCAGCAGCGGTGTGCACGAGCCTCCAAGAAGTCGCTGCTTGATGTTTGATTTGAAGTGCCCGTGCGGGCACACACACACACACACACACACACAAACACGTGTGATGCACATCGTGGCATGGCCTGCTGCAAGTGATCCTCGCAGGTTGAAAGAAAAATCGTCCACTCTGGCACTGACCTTCACAAGTGTTCGCCAACGAACGCTGCAGGTGGGACATCAAGCTGGACTGTTCAGCTGTGGCCTTGCCTAGCTAGCTGGTTGCCTGTCAGCTCAGCACATGCGTCACCTGCAATCATTCTGTTCTGTACGTGTGTGCTTGCTAGCTTGGTCTTGTGGTCTTTGCTAGTTTGTTGCACGTGTGCAACACGCAAAAAGTGCAATGGCTGCGACTTGCATGTGTGCATGCTGGCATGCATTCAGAAATTGTGCCATTCCACCATGAAGGCGCAAACAACAGCAATTTTGATGGCATTCATGCGTGCATCGTGGCATCACCCACGTCACTCAAGTGAATCATCTGTGCAAGCATGCTAGCATGCGGCAGGCCATAGCAGCACGCGCCTAGATACCATGCAACCATTCGCACTGTTCTTCTATGTGTACTTACTTTTGAAAGACTCATCAAACACAAAAACACGTGATACGCAAATGAAGCGATGGCGAGTTAGAGATTTCTCGTCGATCATCCCAACTTTGCGGGCGGAGCAGCATGCCCCCGCGCTGAAGGTATGCTACCTTTCTGCGTGGTAGGAGATGATGGTGCCTCCCCCATTACTCGCTTTCCATCTGTGTTATTTCCTTCATGCTTCTCAGAAGGACTCTGCTGCGAATTTTCCGTGGTTTCCTGCATAAGGAAGTCAACCCATAGGTCAGCTAGGTTTTTATCGTCGAAGGATTCTTTCATGTCGTGCGTCTCGCCGCCTGCAATTGAAGCGAGCCAGCTGGACATGCTACCGAGCACGCCTTGCCCAATACCAACTTTGCGCTTATCATCCTCGGTGAACTGAAGCATGCGTGCCATGAGGTCTAAAACATCGGACGAGTAGTTCTGTTGAAAGTATGTCACAATGAGCTTTACTACCAACCGACGATCAACCATATTTCCTTCTGACGATAGCTCGCGCATCTTCTGCATCATGCGCTCGTATCCGTTCCGCAGAGCATTGTTCTCGTTCTCAAGCTTCAGAACGTAGCGCTGCGCCCCAGAGAGTTCCCTGCCGAGCTCTTGAGCGTGGCTTTCACTGTTGTTGAGCTTGGATTCGAGGAGGGCCTGGCGCTCCTGCACACCTTTTGCGGCCTCAACTGCTTTTTGAGCTTCCTCGATCTTCTCTTTAGCGACTTTCGCTGCCCTCTCGCCGTCCTGTTCCATTTGCTCAATGGTGGCCTGCATCTCCTTCAGGGCAGAACCGGCGCGCTCGGTATCCTGTGATTGGGAATCATATCGTCGCTGCAGGGCCGAGAAGTCATCCGCTAGCGATGCCATGGTCTGCAATTCCTCCTCAAGTTCCTGCACTCTACCGTCCGATGCGCGCACGCGGGCGCGGAGTGCCTCGAGTTCCAATTTCACCGCCTCACTCGCGCCCATCTCTTCGCCATCACCCGCCACGCCGGAATCCAACTCTTCCTCTAGCTTGGAGACGCGCTGCATTGCCTCCTTAAGCTCCGCGTACGTTTCAGTGAGCTCGTCGTCGCGCTGCTTGATGGTTCGCTCTCGTAGCTCTGACTCCTGCTGCGCAGCAGCAAGCTCCTGACGCAGCTTGGAAGCAGCACGAACCGCCTCCTTCAGCTGTGCATCCTTCTTCGATACCGATTCCCGACCTTGCTTGTCTTGATCGTCGATGATCTTATCCCTATCCTCCAGCTGTGTGATGAGCTCCGTGTGGTCCTCCTCCATCCGCACGCGCGCTGCTTCTGCCTTGGCGGCCTTGCGTCTAGCGAGTTCCTCTCGCTTGAAGGCCTCGTCGCAGTCAGCTTGCAGCTTTGCAAGCTGCTCCTCATAGTGCTGCCTGACGTCCCCAACCTGAGCATTCACACTTTTTTTGAGATCTCCTTCAAGAGCCTCTGCTTTTGCAACGGCCACGGCCTTCTCACGCGAGTCGCGCGCCCATTTAGAGGCCAGGGGGATTATAACACGGACAGCATCGAGAGCCATCCGGCTCTCCGTCTTACCCAATATGATGTGCTCATCGTCAGCCGCAGTAGCATCGTCATCATGTGGATCGCCATTACCTGGCAACGACGACGAGGAAGAAGAGGAAGAGGAGGAGGAGGACACATCGATGCCATGATGCTTGCAGAAGCTGGTGAGTATGTCCAAGATGTCTTGTACGGCCGACGCCAGGACGCGGTTGGAGGAGATATGCATCTCCGTGGCTGAGAGGTGGTCAGCATGACGCTTCTGAAGGGAGCTGTGCTGCTCCTTAGCAAGCTTTAGCTCACCCTCGAGCTCTTCTACCCGCTCCCGGTTTGTCGATCTTCTTTTTGTGAGCGACTCCTCTTCCTTCTTCAGTGCTAAGCGGGCATCGTGTAGGTCCTTCACAAGCGCATCCCTGTCGTTTGTCAGCGAATGAATACGCTGCTTTTGCACTTGGACAACCCGCTCAGCTTGCCGCGCCCGCTCCTCGTGCATCGCTCGTGCATCCATCTGCTCTCGCACATTGGCCTGAAGCTCTAAGATCTTGTTCTTCATGGCCTCGCTTTTGCTCTTGTTCCGCGCCTCGACTTTCCTGAGAATGTCCTCTGCGTCACCATTGCTACCTGCCGTTGAGGATGCCCTACTACTTCCTGATGCTGCTGAGGCTGCTGCTTGCTGCGAGCGCAATGACTCGACCTGGCTCTTCAGTGCCTTGATCTCCTTTGCTTGGGCCTCGATTTGTGCGTTTGCAGCGACCTTTGCACGCTCTGCATGCTCCTTAGCCTCCTGCTGCAACCCCTTCACACGAGAGTCGTCCCCCCCCCCCTGTTTCACCATCTCCTCCATGGCTAGGCACTCGGCCTGAAGGGTAATGTAAAGGTGAGTATTATTCATATTTTTGGTGTGATCATATTGCGAAGGTACATGCATAAAACCACCTTTTTCGCTTCCAGAGCAGCTCGTGTGCGTGACAGTTGATGCGAGAGGAATTTCTCCTGCTCTTTCGAGTCATCGAGAGCTTTCTATGGTTGCGTGCGTGTGAAACAAAATGGCCAGGTCAGCAGACGGATTGCAGAAGTAACAGGTCAACAGCAGCGGACAGGTGCGGGAAAAGGTAATAAATATAACTGCTAGTTTACTACTTCAAGTTTCTCTCTCCCCCTCGTTAGATCAGCCTTTTCATCTTTCAACGTGTCCTGTGACTCACGCAATGAAACGTTATCCTAATCACCATCGCACACACAAAATATTCACGCATGTCAGACGCTGACGATGATCCCCATCATGGTGCTTTCTCGTTTAGGATCACGGCAAGTTGACGGTAATGCGTAGGATGGAATAGATTCTGTGACGCGCCAACCTTCGTCAGCTTCAGGCACTTTTCGGTGACCTCCTTGTTCTGCCTAAAAGAGGAGGAGAAGGAGGAGGAGGAGGAGGAGGAGAAGGAAGATTGGAGAATTTATGCATTAAAACAGCTAAATAAACCCTCTATATGACACTCCTTGAGTACCCAATAATCAGTATGCAAACGCACCTCTCTGTGAGCTGGAGCTGCCCCTTCAGTCTAGACACCTCGATCTCCACGTCGGCAAGGCGTTGCTGGCTCTTGGACAAGTGAACCAGCTTTTCCATCATCTGCTGCTCGCTTTTGCCGCGGTTTGAGAGTTTATTCTGGCATTCAGCGACGAGCTCTGCGTCCTGGATAAGAGAAGGATATATGAATTGTTCTCAATCTTGTTGCTGATGCTTGTAATGGTAGTACAAGATGTTATGTTGCTGGATGGCGCGTGCGTGTTGTATCACGTTATCATATTCGTGTGTAATAATAGAATACATTCATATGTATTCAACCGAGCCTAGATGATAATGTTCCAGTAAAGTAGTAACACCTTCTCCCTTTGTTTCAGAGCGAAGTCGAGCTTTCGCTTGAGTTCTGCTTTTCCTGTTTGCTCTTGTGTGAGTAGGATCTTCAAGTCGCCTGTCACCTATTTACCAGGAAATGTTAATAAGTCAAATCAAAGTTACTTGTATGATGTCATTGAATTATTTTGTCGAGGCACACGCACATGCACACGCACACGCACACACGCGCGCACACGCACACACACATAATAAACATAATTGTGCGTGTTTGTATTAACTTTTGAAATTTTACCTTCTTATATTTTCCCAATTTGTTCTCCAAAGATCGCCTCACCTGCGAGAAGAAATAAGTAGCTAATACTCAGCATTTAAAATTGGTGAGCAGGTAACAATGAGCAAGAAGGAAAACAGCTGTCTCATCACCGGGCTTCACCGTCAGTTAACATACCTGTTGGTGTTTGTTTTGAAGCTCATGATATTCCTTGTAAGAGACTTGTGCCTCTTCATTCCCTCCCCCCTCGTGCTTTTTCTTAACAGCAGGGTCGCTATCGCCTCCATGAGACGCTGACCCACCCGCCTTGGAGGAAGTCGCCGAAGCCTCCGCGCGCTGAGCTAACTTTTGCTTGAATCCCGTCAATTCTCGCTACAAAAGAGGGCGGTATGAGTGTAAACAGAATAGCAATTGCGATAAGGGCACTTTCTTTCCCGCTCGTTTAGAACTAGGACGCAAATACGAGTTGGGTTTCTACTACTGCATTCGTTCTTAATACCTACCTCTTTTCTCTTTAACTCTTCCCGGAACAGGGTGGTTTTCTCTCGTAGCTGTTGACGGAGCTGCATGACCTCTTCCTTGTAGTCTCGTAACTGCGTGCACATATGTTTCAAGAAGGATCGACATGAGATACAATGCAGGTGGAATATCCAAAGAAATAGCGGGAGTGAACAGCTGAAATTTGACAACGAACGCCACCTCAATCGAAGTTGCAGCCAATTCCTCTGCGTTTCTCTCGTCGTAGTCCGAGTCTCCTTCTTCATCATCATCATCTAAAGTGCCCAAATCTCTAGCTATGTTTGAGACCGTGCCTTTGATGTTTTCCAATGTGTCGTTGTTAACCAGATTAGAGAGCTGCCCCCACATACCATCCATGTCGACTGGGATTGGGGGCAATGCAGCCGGTTTCGCTTCTGCCTCCTGGGAAACACACGCCGCTCTGGCGGAATAATGGGGGAGGTACTCTCTTTCCTTTCGTCCTTCACAAAGACGTTGGTTTTGGTTGTGTTTGTTCTAGTGTTGCTGTTGGGACGTTGTTGTGATTGCGAGAGGATAATGGGAAATAAAATCATGATATATTTGGTTTAATAATGACTCTTTTGGGAACCAAGGATAAAGACGAAGGCCAAGATGCGAAAATATTTGTGAGGCTACTGTTCGGTATACCTGGTATACTATCTTGAAATATTTATCGAAGATTGCGATCCAAACCACTCATGACATCATAGGTACCCCAGCAATTTTGACGCGATGTAGCGAATCACCTGAGATCTGATGGAAAAACATCTTTTCTTCATTGTCGTCATAGGAAAATCAGAATCGAACCTGGGATTCGCTGATTTTCACAGCACGGAAGGTGAATGAATGAGAATTTCTGCTTGTGACATTTCCATATATAAGTCGTAGGATAAATACGGAAGGTGTTTCCGCTCAAGTTTGAAACTGGACCGGCAACGTGCCGGTTCCGTCGTCCAATGGCACCCAGACCGAGCATACGGAAGCTCGAAGGAGTTCCAAGGACCCGTTCTTTTATCACGATTTTCGCTACGGGTATGTTTTGATATCGGGGTTTGTGTATAGGGCTGCCATTTTTCATCCAGCACAGCGAACGGCATGCGCAATCATCATTATCTTTTTGAAGGGGTTGCGGCTGTTGTCGTACTGGCATCGAGGAGAATGGAGTGCGGGGCCCATCTTCGGGGACAGTCTGCTTTAAAAGGAAGAGTATCTTGTGGTATCAACGATAAAGCATTTTTTCTCGTCAATTGTGTGAGAAATTGAATCTTTTCTTTACACGTCAGGCCTGAGGGAGGAGTTTCAGTTTGTCCCACGAAGGTGTGTGGGGTATTTGCACGCGTCGAATATGAGAACATAAACCGTTATACATGTACCTATTTCTAACGCCTTTGTCATCATAATCTGGAGGATGATGATATTATATATCATGGGGAACATTCTCAAGGTTACTCCTTGAGCGACACATTTTCTCCTCCCCCTTTTTTATCAGAACAACTGCGATCCATAGTAGAGGGGGAAGGAGTAGACGCTTTTGCAACAATCAAACCCAACAACTTGAACGAGTCGTTGCAGGTTAAACGATAGGATGTACATATATATATATATATATATATATATATATATATATATATATATATATGTGCATATGGGGCTACCACACACATGCTTGCAGCTCACCACACACCACCCTCCTGTGTTAATATAGGCGCAAAGGAACGCTCTGTACCAGGGCGCAACAAGCGAGAAGTATCAAACATTCCAAAAAAACAGCTGCGAAGCCACTTCAATATGGAGAATTCCACGATTCATACACCATCCCAAAAATTGCGGCAAAAGCTCCTGGTCGTATGCGGGCCCTCTGCAGTGGGAAAGGTGCTGGTGCTTATAGTACTGTGTGCATTGCTTCGCTATCGTTCATTTAGAGAAAAATTAAACACCTTTATAAGAGACACACTCTTCTACCCAATAATTTTGACAACAAAATCCGTAGCCCACAGTGATGACAAAACGTATTTATTGAAATAACTGTTAAAGGGAACTCTGATGAGCAGGATCCGACAACGGTATAGCGAGAATAATAGGCTCACTGTTGCAGTGTCTCATACTACAAGAGCGCCTAGATCGGTACTACCTCAAATGAGAGGGAAAGCAAAAATAAAGACTTGCCAGGATGTTTGTTAAAACACACACCTATTATAGAAGCACTCACATCGGATTCCTCCATCTCCAACCCCCCCCCCACTCTATTTTCTTTTATTGGGTGTATCTCTACTGTCATCAGGGAGAGGTAGACGGAGAAGACTACTACTTCGTCAATCCAGAGGAATTCTCGTTGCTAGTGAAGGACGGTGCTTTTATAGAGCATGCTGGAATACATGGAAACCAATACGGTGTGAGACTATGTTAAGAGAACAAGTGTTAATCCTCTGTGTGTGTCGGCACGATGTGATCACACTTGCTCTCTCTCTCTCTCTCTCTCTCTCTCTCTCTCTCTCTCTCTTCTCTCTGGGCCCATGATATCCAATATGTACGGCACTTGCGACGATTTGCAGCGATGAATCGTCACCCTTTTCCTCCTCACCCATCATCATTCCTTCTCGCTGATATATTGTCAGGAACTACAAAACGAGCCATCGAGGAGGTTAGTGCACAATCGACTTCTTCAATCATGACATCTGTGCATCTGACGAGCCATTCTTCTCTCATGCAGGCTTTAGGCTCCGACGGGCAGAACATATGTGTGCTAGAAATAGACGTTGAAGGGGCACAAAGTGTGGCAAGAACATGTTGCGCAGAAGATGTCAGGTATAATTATTATTATTATTATTATTATTATTATTATTATTGGCTCGCCAACTTTCTAGCTGTTGTGGCTGGCTTGTAGAGAAGAGCGCATCAACGCGCAAGAACTTCAGGAGACTTTATTATTATTGTGTTTGTGACCTCTGTAGGTACGTGTTTATCACTTCCAGTGGAGGTTTCCAGACGCTGCAGGAACGCTTACGGGGTGATACTGCTGTATCCTGATGGTTTTGTCCTCACATAGTTATTAATACGATATTCATGATTCGGAACTCATATAATGCCATCGTCTTGTTTGCGCCGTGTTGTTGCTTCAAACCGGTGCATGCGAACGTGATGGCGACGAAAAGAAGAGTGGGTTCTGACTCGAATCCGCATAGTCGCACAGATGTTGATAATAACAATAGATACGCTTTGCTAACATGCATAGGGCGGGGGACGGAATCGGAAAGCAAAATCCAACGAAGGCTTGCGGTACTTAAATTGTTATTCATATTGTTCGTGTTTGTGTGCTGTTATAAACAAAAAAGGAGCATAATTCGCGATTAAGAGTCGTAGTTGACAAATATCCTCGTCGAAGTTTCTTGCTTAGGTTTCGATTACTGTGCATATTTTCTCAGACGGCAGAGCAGGAGCTCTCATTCGTGGAGCAAAACCCAACATTCTTCGACATGGTACGCAGCGTTGTGGCCTAATACTCCTATATTCGTACGAGAATATATATGCATATATTATATATATATATATATATATATATATATATATATAACGTGTCCAGGTATCTATGTGCACGCACATAGTAAGTATATAATATATATATATATATATATATATATATATATGTGTGTGTGTGTGCTATGGTATGTGTGTGCGGTGTGTGCAACATATAATTTGAAGTTTGTTTCGATTAGATGGTGCATGGATTATATCTAATCATTTCTCATGTGAACTGCTCTTACAGGTTGTCGTCAATGATGTGCTTGAGGATGCAGTCGAACAAATAGATCGTGCCATTCAAGATTGGTTCATAAATTCTAAAACATAGCTGCAATAAGCATGACAGTGATGGCGAAAACTTATCGGCCGGGTGAACGACCTAGTTTAAATAGGAAGCGTACGCATTAATAAACACTGGCTGAACTCTAAAGCTAGAGATTATTATATGCCAGCCGCGATCGAAGCTCATTGATAAAAATTTTGTTCTGTTGTAAAAAATCTAGAAATCATGTATACATGCTTTTCAAGCGAACTAGCGAAGGTACCATCGCATTATCTAGTTATGTCTAGATGGTAGCAGTGCCATACACGGCGCAATGCTTTTTGTGTGCGCAAAATAATCATGATACGATGTGCACGCCTTCGCTAGCTACAAGTACATTTGTCCTCTAGGACCATGTCATTAGCTTTATAGAGACAATGTATCTACTGCACAGTGTATGCACGATAATTGTTGGGACAAGCACTTAATGTATTATCAACCGTCAACGTTGCTCGTACAGGAGCATTATTGCCAGGCAATGTAGCATCTGCTTTGCACGAAAAATATACACTATACAACAGAAAATCGCAAAGCAACGCAATTCCACTAAATATCTTAAAGCTATAAATGTATGATTTATGTAACCCAAAAGTTATCGACTCGCTCAGATCCCGAGCCAATGCACATTTATTTCACCCCCCCAGCCCTGTCTACAGAGTTCCTCATCCGTCTAATAGGCGGTAAAGTCATCACTTAAGCAGTCGAAAGCAGATCCACCCCTGTATATGCACGAACGGGCATAAGTGATGGTGTGTGGTAGTTGGGGTGTGTATGTGTGTGTGTGTGTGTGTGTGCGCGCGCGCGCGCGTGTGTGTGTGTTTCACAGATGTCGCATCGGTGAAATCTCGCCACCATCATTATGCGGTCATGATGACCACGATCGATCTTCATACCCGAAACTTCCATATTTGTTGGACACGAAGTTCTGGAACTCCATGGTACTCGTGGTGGAAAGCTTAGATGCCTGTGAAAGTTCTCTGCATTACTACCAAATCTTGAAGTGTTTCTCAATACAGTAGCCCCTCACTACTACCTCAATAAACTTCTCCTCCATATCCTTCTCGTGAACCTCCATGTAGGTCTTGAAGTTTTGTAGCCCTTGGAATGAAACGATGATCTGCTCAGAGAAATTCACCCATCCAACAGTCAAAGTTGAGATTTGCGAAATGTTTTTTAAACACCAGAACAATATCAGTTTCATAGTTGAGCCATAAGGCCATATCACCTTGTAGTCCAGGTGCTCCTTACAGAAGTATCTTTCGATTCCAGCGAAGCCCTTCAACTGCTTCAATTTGGGAAGCCCCTTTTAAATGTGAGAAACATTTAATTTCATATTGGAAGTTGGCTCCAGCATATTTACGGTCGCACACTACCTTCCCAATTATGATGCTATCGATCGTCTCGGCATCAACTGTTCGTTGCATGTGGGCCGTCATTGGAGGGTAAGATGATAGGTGAAAAAGCAATACGATCAAACTAGGATGATTTATAAATTGAATTACCCTCGCTTGAAACTTTGCAGGTAGCCATGCGTGCCACCTGCAAAAGAGTGTGAGTGTGAGTGTCTGCTTTTGAATTTTGAATAATGTCAAAGAATCTCCTACTTGCTTGATCTCGATTCCGAACGACCTTGCTCCAAGGGGCTGGCGGATCACACGGGAGACAGCTTTACGAAACATAGAGAGATCTGCCACCACACACATTGCATGATATAGATACATCAAAGATTAGTACAAGGGGCACACGCGCTGACTTGACGTGTGACGGGATGTTCAAAAGTTCTCTCAGTCACAAACTCCATCTAATTTCTATCCCCTGTAAGCGCACTAGCTTACGCACAGGACGCTGTGCTGTGCAAACCTTGAGAGAGAGAGAGGGTCCCAGAAAAGGCAATTGAGGAATGTTCCGGTAGAGTGTGTGTGCGTACAAGGTTACAGCCGTACAAACAAGAGAAATGGTGCGGCACGAGAGTCAAGACGTAGGGACGACACCACCTCATACTTAATGCCACTTTTCACGTAAGAACTCCTAAATGAAGGGCCTTTTTCGTCTTAGAATATTATCCCGGCATTCCTGTGAATCCCGGTATAAATTGCTTGACTTAATTAAAGTGGATTTAGCGGTGAATTCCTTCTCGGGTGACAGTTTTCCCATCGAAAACTGTGCAACTTTTGCTGATGGATGTACCCCTCTTTCTTGTGCAGTTTCAGACAAAGCTTTAAAACCCAGGTGATATCGCGAGAAAAAGCAGGTAAGGCAAGAGAAATTTGATATTTACTACAAAGAGAAAACACAAAAACGTCTTTCAAACCCTAGATGCAAAAGGAAGAAGGCATCGGTTTTTCTATCCGCTATGCGTAAGAAATTCCCGCGAAAATTCTAGCGCGGGTGGCTTTTCGCTTTTCGGAGGAACTGAACGAGGATAGATCTGTGGGCATTTATGTTGTACGGCAAGCCGTATGGAGTATTCCTTTGCAAAAAAGAAGTCAACTTGGACGTCTCCAAGGTTAAAGCTTAAGACCAAAGAAATAGGCCCCTTTAGTGGCATGCTCACGTTTTTAAGCTTTTGAGAATGTAAAACCCATGAGATAGATAATAAACGACAACATAAAAGCACCAACTGGAGTAAAATAGTCGCCTTTTGATCTCGATTTGTGGCTCCTTCCAACTTCCAACTATAATCGACCAAAAATGGTGGTGGTGAATCAACGTATTCAACATACCTCCTCAGCGGAGGATGCTGCCCTGCTCCTGTCCATAACGCTGGGGGACGGTTTTGAAAATAATGACGACTCCCTTAAACATGAGAAACATGATGAGGAAAGGCGGATGAGGAAACAGAAGCCGAGGAAGGATATCTTGCTACATGCAGCTAGTTCACTCGATGTGACCAAGAAACTAACATGCTCCTCAGTGGACGTTTCAGGGACAAGTGGGGACGACGATAGCGCCACAGACGCTGCTTCTACACTTGCAAACCTGGTAACGAATTGATATTTTCCCATCTCTTCTCGAGAAATTTTGAATCAATCTCGGATATAAACTCGTAACGTAAATCCAGGAATTTTCGCCTCCATTGAAGCGCTTGCGTGCCATGGAGAACAATGTGAGTTTAGCGTCTCTCAAAACGGACACACATTCGGAGAAATCACTTGACAGTCTGGTACAAGAATATACCAATCAAATGCAATCTTGATTTGAGTAACTAACGGAAGATACGTATTAATTAGTCAATTACGAATTCCCCAAACCTTGGATCGAGCTGCCACCAGTGCAAAAGCCGACGGTCACAGGAAGAACTAAACTGGTCCGTGTCAGCTACCTCACAACTCACAAAATGCACCCAAAAATCAAATTGCTATCTAGCATCAACATCAAAAATTGATACATTCTTGATCTGCGTCACGCACGGCAAAAATTCAGATTCAGAACTAGAGTTATCGATACTTATTGATACTCTTTGGTTGTTACTAACACCTATCTAAACCGTCCGGACATCGATTAGGTGCCGAAATATGCTCGCGATGCAACAAGGAAAGAAACGGGTATTTGTCAACTCCATCCTATACCTCTACCCTGGGCCAAAGCTAACATCCCCCCCCATTTTTTCAGCCAATCTGTCGAAAGAAGTATTGCGACCGTTGCTTGTTCAAATTTCTGGGTGAACAACCTCCACGAACCAAAGGGAAGAAGCAAAGGGATAATTGGTTGTGCCCGGCGTGCAGAGGCATTTGCACCTGCGCAGCATGTCGCCGCAAAAAGAATAGACTAGGGGGGAGTACCCCCACCATGAGCCCGCTCTCGCTGGGAAACTCTCCAAACCTAGGATCTCGCAAGCAAAGAAGATGGAGCAGCTGCAGTACTAAGTTCACCCCAAAGTCGACTCCTCGGAGTTCTCCTGACTACAAGACAACCCCACGACTGCTCTCTTCCAGAAGTCCTTCTATCAAACGGAAGAGGAGCGAGTCGGTGCTATCCGAGAGCTTTCTTGCCCGTACTGCTGCTCTAGCTCTGAAGACCCCGCAGAGTGCTCCAAATAATAGTAGTTTACAACACAAAATCATGATGATTCCATCCCTCACCTTGGGATCACCTGCACCGTTACCAAAAACATGTGCACGGTCTGAGGGCGGGGGTGCGATGAATCATCGTATCGCTCATATCTCGCTCACCCCTTTTAAATCATCCATAACGAAGACTACCACAACTCCCCACTTCCCTGCGAGATCTACCATCGAATCTATCCAGGAAAAATTGCGCAGATTGTCGGAACTTTCCAAAATTGATGATCTCAAAGCAACGTAAAGCTGAGAACAGGTCAAGGAATCTCCTTCGTACAAGATTAGGTTCTTGCATCGAAGGTTGCTCAACCCCAAGCCAACCAATCAAATAATAAGGTGTTAGGAGAACGAGGAGGAGGTCATGCCACAGAAGATGAGATTAACTCTGGGTTTAAGAAACTAAATTGGAAAACAACTAATAACCTACTACCAAAAACCAGGGGGGAAATAAATTAAAGGAATATGATAGCAACAATTATCATTGTCAGTGTAATACCATTGAAAATAGTGAAAAAAAATGTGCAGAAAGAACAAAAAGTCGGAATGTTTATTAGGAAAGAAATTAACGCTGATGAAGATACAGAACGAATAACGACAAGAGTTCAGCATGCTCCATAGAAATCTTATTATGTTTACGTCCACTGTACGAAGATGCTGTAATGCGCTCCAGCCACGCTACATCTAGACACTCCGGCCGCACCCTGAGAGATGGTAGTGCTGCTGCTTACTATAAGGCCTACACACGCACAGCTGGCAGCGTAGCTACGATACACGGCGGTGCTGCGGCAGTATGCTACTGTGAAATAATGACCAGCTTTAGTGTAGACGCTAATGCTAGGCAAGCTAGCAAGGCAAAGTACAGGACTAGCTAGCTAGTAAAACATCGAACATGCTAGTAGCATGCCAGCATGTCTAGATGTATCCGTGTACGCATAATTTTCAGACTTTCTACACTTTGTTAATTATTGGACAAACTTGCCACAGCTTGTGCCAACACTTGTGCTAGATAGGCATAGCTAATTAGCCTAGCTAGCTACCTAGCAGGCTAACTACTAGCTAAGCCTACATGCTACATACATAATGCATCTGCGTGGCATTGCTAAAACGCAATACGCATTACCCGCTAGACTAGACCGCCTTACACTTATTCGATCTCTAATATACTAAGAGCTAGAACTATACTAGTAGAGTAGATTCATCATCAACTCATAACTGCATCGCACAGGTCAAATTGCTGACCCGTTCTGGACGAGGCTGAGCTGCATGAGCTTGACTAGCTAGCTAGGTATGTTCCTATACACATACACCTCGACACATCACAGACAACTCTAGCTAGCTTGCTAGAATTGCAAAATTTAGTAATGCTAGAATGGCACATCATCTCAAACTGCTCATCAAATATAAAAATAGACGTCAATGCAATGCGCACAGCGAGTTGACAACGAATAGGCATGGGGCATGCATTGCACTCACTTGCCGGAGGATTAGCTTGATTTCTCATCATTCATTGCATGAGATTTCTCCAGTTTATCTTCTTCGACGGCGTCATCGCTCTCCTGAGACACATCATCACAGGATTGATTACAAACATGGATTCTGCCTCTCTTTCCGAAGAAATTGTAAAGATAATCAATTCTGTATTTATGGCGTGTTTATATGCATAATGTTGTCACCTCATCCGCAGCCATTGCGCCCCATCCCCAATTAACGGCCGACCCCACCGCACCACCTACATAGCCGAATGTTCCACTGAAAAGTCCCCCCTCTCCTTCTCCATTTGCCTCTGCATTATCATTTTTCTCTTGTGTATTAACCCGCCCTTTATTATCTTCTTCCCCCGCCCCAGTCTTCCTCGCGTTTTTAGCAGTCTTAGCTTGCTCCTCGTGTTCCTTTCGAAGCCGCGCTATACGAGAGTTTAACGCGTGAAGCAGAAACGACATCCTGTGAAGGGGGCAGCAATAAAGCATTGATCGCAAATGATCGCGAGGGAAATAATCTTGCCGATGTGTTGCTATCTGCGCGCCCCACGCAGCACATCGAGAGTCAGCACTTACCTTTTCGCTAAAGCGCCACTGCACTTCTCCCGAGCTCTCTTGCACCTAACAACATGCCAAACATAAACGCACACACACACACACACACACACACACATATATACACACACATGACGATGAAGATTGGTGGTGATGATTGGCCCATGCATGGTTATGCTATGATACAGAGGGTGGCTAGTACCACAATGAATTGTTCTCACCCACCCGCCCCTGCACTTACTTGCGCGCTGCGCGATCGAAATCCGGTGGGGATTGATTCAGATATACTATGGACACGAAGAAGTAGCACTGGGCCTAGTTCGGGAAGGAATCGGTGATGATGATGATGATGGTGGTGACGATGATAGTGATGATGATGGTGATGATGATGGTGATGATGATGGTGATGATGATGGTGATGATGATGGTGATGATGATAATGATGATGATGATGATGATGATGGCTGTGGAATTTGGGTTGGGGACCTACTTACCGTAAGTGTGCTGGCGCGATTTTTGGCCTTTTTCACGTGTCCTATTGCTGCCACTGAGGTTAAACAATGATCACCAATCAATCACGCGCTGCGTAGTATTGGGCAAATCTTAAAGGGGGGAATGCTGGAGGTCTCATTACATCCTAATTGCAGTGCCTTTGTCTTATTGCCGCCGTAAAACGTCAGATGTGACATCAACAAGTGATACCACGCCATCTAGCAACAACAGCACAACAATAACAACAATAACAATAACGACATCGTGAATGATCAAAAAGGTGTAGGTCGATGCACACGGTCGTCATCGCAGAGAATCCCGTGAACAGAGCGACTTAATTCTTCATATATTTCGTAGCAATGAGGCAGCAACTAACATCCACACATGCACACACTCACGCGCACTTGGATCTCTCTCGATTTCATCAATCCAAAGCGTGTATCAGTCAGAAAGCACACATAGGCACATACACAGAAGTACCTGCTCATGCGTCCATCTAAATTCTACTCTCCGAGAATACCAGACCCCAATTTCCTTTCTCACCTTTGATGGGGAATCAGAATTAAATGACGTAGGGGGGGGGGTGGGGGGGCGAGGGAGAGAAGCTAAGAGCAAAGATGCATAATAGAGCCGTCGATAACCACCTCCTATCTACTAGCACACATGGCAGGATGTATGCCCACAAGTGAACAACAAACACGGCAATCGAGCAACCAGAAACAACTCACCCGTGCACGAACATCGTCAGGGAAGTATTTCACAAAGTTCCACTCGACAATCAGCTGCATATTCTGATGATGATGATGATGGAGAGAGAAAGAGGAGGAGGAGGAGGAGGAGGAGGAAAGAGGCCAGCAAGACGTTAGTGTAATTAACAGCAGCTCGGCTGCTGCTGCTGCTGCTGCTGTACAAAAGCACGTTATGATCGCTGTACCTGCAGATAGACCTCGGATATGAATTTATCGGGGTATGTCTTGGTGGAAGAGCTGCTGCCGCTGCCACTAGTACTCTTTTCTTTCCTTCTGGCACTTTCTAAGAACTCCTGACAAAATTTTCATCAATGTTATGCCATTGCCATTTTTATCGTTATCATCATCATCATCATCATCTTCATCATCATCATCGTCGTCGTCATTATCGTCATCAAAGGCTTAAATCGTCTGGTGGTTGGTACACACATACATGCGTAGATTCATGTATAGCCACCGTCCTAAGATAATGCGAAGTAGTGACGGTAGCAGCAATACATACATAGTAGCACGACTGTTGTTGTTGTTGTATTGTGTATGCACACACCAGAAGCTTCTTGGCCATTTTCTTAGCGTATTGTTCATGAGGGAGATCCTAAGATGCAAAGCACAACCAGAGCACATCACCCTCTCAGAGTAGGCAAATAAGGCAGAATCACAAGCAATTTATGGCATCGAAGAGAATATAGATAGAAACATAGCTGCTGTGCTGGTGATGGTGGTGGTGGTGGTGGTGGTGGATATGGTGATTTCCCACTAACTAAGAAAACAGATTTGTTGTTGTTACTACTGCGGCTGCTGGCGCCGCTTGTTATTGTTATTGGCGACTACTCACAAAGTTCTTGCACGCCTTGTCCACACGGTGCAGCAGCTCCTCACCCTCTTTCATGTCGCCTGGTGCCAGACCATTACCATAACAACAACATATTAACATCCTACCTCCACACCCCTGACAATTCAACCCTAGAGATCCCATATTCACTCAATCTCTATTCCTTTCCCCCCACTTGCTACTACTACCACTACTGCTACTGCTGCTACTACTACTACTAATGATGATAATAACAGTACTGCCACCTCCATTTATAGCCGAAAGGGACGCTGCGTAGCAATAGAAGCCAGGCACTCCGTCCTGCGTCATCTTGTGCTCCGACTGTGTGGGGAGGGTGCAAGATCATTCATACAGGTCCATGTTTGACCCCATCATCATCGCCGTAAGATAGGTATATCGTACAGGTGGTGGAAGAGAGATTGAGAAGAAGAAGAAGAAGAAGAAGAAGAAGAAGAAGAAGATGGCAGAGACGAAGAGAAAGAAGAATGGTGCATGTTAGTGTTGCACGGAAGTTGTTTTCGAATGACTGAAAGCAGCGGGGTAAACTGGAGAAGCTTTAACATACGTTAAGTATCTTCAGAAAGCACTTCTTGCACTCGGCCCAATCTAGCATCAGCATATTGCACCAGCCGCTCTGCCACGCGCTCATCTGCAAAGGCATCGTATCGATCGACCACCACATATTAAGAATATTATATATATATATATATATATATATATATATATATATATATATATATATATATATATATATATATATATATATATATATATATATGTGTGTGTGTGTGTGTGTGTGTGTGTGTTAGTCACACATTCTGCAGGCTGTTGCATTCACCTACTAATGGATGCGTGATAACATCTTTTTCTATTAGCAATGTCATAGCGATTCTTCTTCTCTAGATAGCTACTAACACCACAAAGAGGCGGCAGCATGCGCTGATCGACACACACACACACACACACACATACCACCCACCATTGCTAATCCTGGGGCGTCTTTGCACACCGACTCTGCCTGTTTTGCACACTATTGAAGGGGGGTAGGGAGGAGCACGTAAGGAGATTGGAAACAACTCATAACAACGAGCACACACACACACACACACACACACACACATATATATTATATACTCACGCAAAATCAAAAACATGAGAGTGTGGTGAATAAAGCATCCACCATTGCTCGCAGAAGCGGATATTGTACGAAGAAGGCACACAAGCGAATGGATATTAAACAAAACCAGCACCCATCTCTCACGACTGAAACGCAAAGACACGCCTTTCCCATGCTATTGGCATCGAACAGAAGCTGTAACATCTGTTTACTACTACTACTACTACTACTACTACTACTACTACTACCTTGATGGCCTCAGGGTGCCTCCGACAGGACCGAAGGTGCGCTGTCTTTGTCCACAAGAAAAAAAGGCCGTTCTTGTGCCGTTTCAAGATGTCCTCAAGAACCACATCCGCCTCTTTCCGGTACCTGATCAAGGCAATGGGGGCGATGATGAATCAGCGGCGAACGAATCATGCGATGACAACATCGGCGAGTTCCTGAGTTTATTAAGATGTCATCACTCACTCTTCAGTTTGCTCTGCCAGCATTGCGGAAATGGTGCTGAGATAGATCAGGAGCACCTGCCCTGCAATGGGCGACATCAACCGATTCTCCTAATGGCATGAAGGCAGCAGTTAGCAGGATGAGTATAAATAAGCACGACGACGGAAGGGAACCTCCCTTCTACGAAGTTCCTCACCGCAGGAATGATCGAGCTCATCGTCGTCGTAGTAGTAGTAGTAGTAGTAGTAGTAGTAGAAGTGGGGGGGTACTTCAAAAGAATGGCGAACCGAGTTGTGAAGTATTGATGCTACCGAACAATTAAAACGACGACGACGACGACGACGACGACGACGACGACTATGTTCCACGTGTCGCATCATGCCGAAAGCAGCAGCAGCAGCAGCAGCAGCCATAGGTGATGATCCAGTGTTTTATTTTAAAACTTGTGAGTAGTCATCGTCATCATCATCATCATCTCCACGTCAAAGCTCGTTGCGATTATTACCACGTACGCTTCACGAAGCAGTCTGAGGCCTAATTGCCGATTGGTGGAGAATCCTAGCATGTTGGTCACCGTGATAACAAGGGGCGGCATGAGCGACAATATTAGATTGAACGCCCCCACTCCTAACTTGACACTTGCCCTGTGCTCGGCCTTAATCTCGTTCGGGCCCTCAAAGTTCTCTAAATCCTCCATTGCACTCTCGAAGAACCTTAAGCAAGAAGCAGTCAAAGTAAGTAGCAACAAACCGTATTCTGTGCTGATAGTGTCGGTTCTAGTGCTCGCTAGCGATTATAGACTACCCTCCTCCGCGCCGCCACCCTCCCTCCCCCCCACATGTATCTTACATTATTCTTCTAGACTTAATGTGTGTCGCTTGTGTGCATCATGTGTCATGTCACAGTTGTTGTCAAATGATGTCGAGAAAGTCGCTACTTCCAACTGCATCGTATGTTGTACGCCGCTTTAACAAATCGTTTCTGTAGGATCTGCAAGAATGCCCCTTGCAACGTCGCGTGTGCGCGGACAAGTTTCGCCCCTAGGAAATCGGATTGTTCAGTGGTAGACGCCGCTAAAGCCTCCGCCTCCCAAATCACGTTCAGAGCTCTACGTACAAGAGGGGGGGCGGGAGGGAGGATAAGTCAGAACTCACCTCAAATCGGTTGTTTGACCAATCACTACGTCGTACCGACGACAATACGAATAGATCATGCAAAGCACCGAAGGAACTAGTACATACTGGTCGATAGCTTGCTTTCCCCATGTGGAGAGCGCTCGGAAGAACTTGACGAAGCCGTTCAATAACAGGTGACATGCACGGATACTCAAGACCGGATTCTTCTCATCGTGCGCGAATTTCGCAAAGTAATCCTCCGCCTTCTCGAACTTATTCGTGAAAACCATGTGAAGGCCCTTGTAGAGGGCTTCATATTGTCCTCCCCACTACATACACACAGCACGGTGCCAGGGTTTCAACACGTGAGGGCGGCACAGGGCATTTTTGAAAATGAAGAAAAGCTAAACTCCTGATGCACCTCTGGAATTTTCTTTTCCCCACTACTCGTCACTTCCCCTGAGCTACTCATCGAGATCGATCGTGACAGTGGGGCTGAGAGAGGGAACCCAAGAAGCCAGCCTCTCGTCTGTCTTCTTGTTCGTTCCACGAGTTCTCCATCATCCTCAAAACACAGGGGATTTTTACCCCTGCGACAACGATGACATCCAAGCATGCCAAAGACGTTCTGATTGGCTCCACGTCGCCAGAGTTGTTGTCGAATTGTTGCTGAACACTTCAAATCATCAAGTTTGTTTGCGAGTTGATTTATTTTTTCCTAGTTGTCGCACCAATCAAACGCCATCTCTCTTCTTCGGCTCTGAGAAAGAACGGAAAGATGTGCATGGTGTTTTGCAGGGTTGGCACACATCCACCCAATGCCGTTTGCGGTTGTGAGAATGATGAGGAAGAGAAGCTTGCATCTTGGATGGAATGTTGTCTTGACAGCATTGTGAGCTTTGTCAACTTCGATGCCTAATTGTTGTTCATCTCAGGGTTCCCAGGCAAAAACGATGACTGCACGTTTCACGTTGCGTTGGTGGAGTTTGTTGCTTCACTTGTTCGTTCGTTCATTCAGCACAGACGCTAGTTGCACAGACACACAAAGCTTTGAAGCCACAAGCTGAGCAATGGTGACATCAGTCAGGCTGCAGGATGCAACTACGTTGATCATGTTGGACTGCGTCCAGCAGGTGCAGGTCCAGAGACATCGCACTGCTTTCATTCCATGACAGCATGTCTGCGTGCACACGGTGAGCAGCAAATGCGTCTAGACGCACGCACGACGCAACATGATGCGATGCAAAATCTCAAGTGTAGATCAGCAATGGCGACTTGCTAGCTTGGTCACCTGGCAATGTCTAGATGTCAGAAGGGCTGAACATCTCTGGATCTCACAGCCACTGCTGCCAGACTGCTTGCGATGATGATGATCACATGCTGCACATTGAAATGCAACGGCATCGTGCGAAAGCACGCATGTGAGGACAGACATCAGTCAGATGCAATGTTGCGGAACATGTTCACTTGCACGACATGGCATGCTAGCATGCTAGCATGCAGTGCCAGAGTGCTGTGATCCAAATCACATGCTAGCATGGCGGATGGCGACGAATGAGAGCTAGTGCTCTGCGAAAAGCTCAACATGACGAGGACACGATGCTGGGATGGATCAGACACATTGCTAGATTAGACCATGGGCACAGTACACATGATGCACACTAATGCTCACACACATGCATCCACATCTAGACATGCGACATGCTAGCATGACATGAATGCTTTTGCATGCATGAAACACACGACAACGGAAACCAACAGGTGCAACACAATGAGGCGTTGTAGCCGCAGCATTGCACATGCAGCTACATTAGCGATGATAATTGAAAAGTTTTATAACCACTTCAACACATCCATCTCATTTTTGTTTGCACACATGTGTGTGTACATGCATATATTACACACACATATCTACTGCATCACATAACAATGTGAGTCGAATTCTGCACAATTCACACATGTATCCATAAGACGATCACGCGCATCAGCTACGCTGGGAAGAAGATGCTGTATGAAGTGATGCGGGGATTTTACAATATGCTACAATTCATCGTGTCCGCTAATTCCATTGTCCATACCGTGATTGTCGCACCCCTTTATCATGTACCCAATCGCACTATCTCTGCTATACAACTCCTGTCGAATTGGACATGGAGGAAAATCTTTTCCGAACCTTAAATACATACGAGATAAATGATTATCTTCATACTCATTATCAATGTTGTGCGTTGTGGCACACACACACATTCATAGGTGCAATATTTAAATCCCGTACGCATATACATAAGTTTATTTTGTATTCCTGAGCACTAGAAATACTTTTTACTCAGACACAATAATGTCTTACCAGTTACTGCTTTTACAAAATTTGTTGCCATCCTCCTAAGATGCAAAGGTAAATTAATTGCCTTAAACGCCAAGCATGAGAGCCAAGATCATGACACGTCAATTTTCGTTGACGGGCAAGGAAACTAAGACTTTGAAACACCAACCTTGCAAAATATATTCCACGTAAGATCTTTGCGAACACCTGGATGACAACACCACAAGTGTGTAAATCAACGTGCGGTGTGTGCGTGAGTGGTTTTCCACTTTTAATGCAAATCATACATGTCCTTGATAAGAATCCCCTATTAGGCAATCATCGATGGAAATCATACATGTCCTTAATAAGAATCCCCTATTAGGCAATCATCGATGCTATCTTGTATTCCTTCTCTTCCCATCCCTGTCCTTTACGTCATTATGTACGTGACCGACCCATGAGATCACGGTCCTCTTGGATATTGAGTGTAAAGCTGTTCAAACAATGTTTCACAAAAGTCGCCCTTTGAGCTCGCATTTATATAGGTATGTAGGCGCACATGTGTGTGGCGTGTATGAGAGCGGGCAGAGAAATGGATGAAGAGAGGGGATGAGAGTGAAAGGAGGAGTTAGGGAGGGAATCGTAAACAATAGCACCAACCGAGAAAACTTTGTTCCGACGAAGAAGTCCGAAATTATGTTCAGATACTGCTCCACCATGGCGAATTCACCTTCCATCATCATTATCATCATCATCATCGTCATCGTCATCATTAATACCCATTAATAGGTAGTAGCAGCAGTAGTAGCAGTAGCTTCTATTCTCCAAAGATGATCGAGTACTACTACCCGATGAGTAAGTAAGTAAGTAGCACAAGCATTCATATCCAGAAGTTGATGTTAAGTGCAGTAGTAGTCGTAGTCGTAGTAGTAGTATTAGAAGTACCTGGATGGTTCAATCCCGCCCCTCTCCCATCGTCATCGTCAAAAAACACCACAGAATCGAGATGAGACCTACCCGTTTTGCCAAGGCCTCTTTTAATTCATATCCGCTCTTATATACATATATGTGCTATGATACGAATATTTCAGAAGTACAACTACCGCAAAAGCGCCTTTTCTTCCTTCGTTGCGTCCGTAGCAACAAAGATTGATCTAAATAGACGAAGGAAATAGATTATTACGCGTGTTTGGTGCATTCGTTCGGTCCCATCCCTACTATTCATGATAATGATCTCTGGCCTCTCACCTCAAGTTGTTCTCCCGTCGCCCTGCCTCTAGCGCCGTCGCGACGACCGAAATGTTAGGAGTCGTGTCCACGTGAGCGTACGTTGCGAAATCGGTACTAACATTATCAAAACGAGGCGACCATAATGAATGCATACTATTCCGAAAGTACAATGTATCTGTGAGCCTGCCCCCGTGCGCTTGCGTGTGTGTGTGTGTGTATGTGTGTGTGTTTGGTGTTTTCGAGTGTGGTCGAAAATAGATTTGCGCGTTCGCATGCTTTCTGACTACCGTCTCACATGCGCCGCAAGATACGGCCTTTGGAGCTTCCGAGACACAAATGCCTCTCCCACCTTAGGAATGCAACAAGTACACGTAGTAGTACAACAAACGCGATTGCTGACGAGGAACCACGTACGATACTGTGGAAATCAGAGAAGATCCACAAGAACGAATTTCTCTACCTCTCTCCCTCCTTCCCTCCCTCCCCCCCTCTCCCTTTTTGTCTGAATATAGCCATCTCCCCGCTTTCCTTGCCACCACCACCGCCACCATTGACAACAACCCCGTGGTCATTATTACCACCCTCTCCAACACACCTACCTCTCGAATGCGGAGCGATGGAAATAGGAGCTTTCGATATTGATGATATCTCCAGTCGTAGGGCCCAGTTGTATGATCAAGATTCTTTACGAATACAGATGAAATGGGAGGAGGAGGAGGAGAAGAAGAGGCCCCTCCTTCACAAAACAATAAACAGCGGTGTAGTAAGGAAGGAGAGATAATTCTGTACTGCTAGTGAATACGGAACAACCTTCCTTTTGAATAATCTCCCTGCCAATCAACTTCGCCAAGAATGTGCTTCCTGCGAGAAATGGGGCAAGGAAGGGGGGGGGGGGAGAGGATAAGTCACAGTAGTCACCACAATTATATACCAAGCAGAGAAATAGCAGCAGTAGCAGCTTTATCGTGTTGGAATTTCTATGACTTCAAATACATGATAACTCATGTGAGGTAGTGGGTGTGGAGATCAAACCTAATCCCCACGTCTGAAGGCACTCTACCCTGGGCGTTCTGAGGAAGAGGAGGAGGGGGAGGGGCAAGAATCCATGTGTACAACAATTCATCTCGCAAACACAGAGTACGGACGACCATTGACGAAGAACCACCAAATCTCGCCAAGAAGCATTTTAACATTAAAACAGCGGCACTCCGCATCATTACCTGATTTCATTGCAATAACCTGAGTAGACCCCTTTGGCCATCGTATCCTGCTCATTCACTAATTCAAAGTATTTCTGGAAGATTTGCGACTGGAGAGAGAGAGAGAGAGAGAGAGAGAGAGAGAGGAGGGGGGTGCAACAATGCCGAAACAAAGAGATTAAGAAGCGACAATGAGGAACTTCTTTTCTTTCTTTCTTTCTTTCGCATTAGACGTGGTAGCAGCACCTCGGAGCACGAGATGGCTTGGAAGCTCGGAACCCACTCCTTAGGTCGAAACGACTCGAGATGAAGAATCAAGTCCACGGCTGGAACAGTTACTCCTCCTCCTCCTTCTGCTGCTGCTGCTGCTGTGATGGTGGAGGTTGTGCGTAACAATGTTAGTTATCATTATCATTGTTATTCTTATTATTATTAATGGCTATACACGGATCGATCCCACTCAGCAGTATTATCGTGCAAAAGAAGATTAGAGATGATGATGGGCGAATTCAAACGACGAAGGACTGGATGACGAGGGGGGGGATGACGTACAAAAGGAAAGTTTGTAAGTTAGGAGAAGAAATGTGTCGCACCGCTTGCTTTGGTACCCATTCTTGCGGCATACTCTTTGTACTCAATCACAGGAAACGTTGCCCTACGGGTATAATTGCAGGAATAAGTGAAAGAAGCCAGAAGCACCAGCCAGAAAGAGACGCTATATGTGCGTGTGTTGTGTGTTAGCAGCTTCAACAGATGATCATTCTGAGTTTTCCAATAATGTTATTGCTGAATGTAGATAATGACCACCTTTGCAGAAATTGAACATCAAAAAACGTTTCCCAGTCCCTTACCGTCCCCTTTGAAACCTGTTAGCATTAAATAGATCGCTGCTTACCCTAATCTAGCAATTCGTCGTACATATGCAATACTGTTATTAGTATACACGCGCCCATTTTCGGGAAGGAAAGGGGGGGTGCGGGGGAATCTTTAGATACAGGGAGAAATATAGAGTAAGTGTTAATGAGCTTTACATATTTAAGTACGGAAGGAGCGAAAATGAAGTGTATGCGGAACGTCGCCGTCTCCACTTGCACGAGCGATGATTTGTATGAGATAGGATTTACCTTCCAGTGTGCCAAGAAGCACCATGGAGGAAGGACCACAGTCCATTGGATGCCTGTTGTCCTCGTCGTCTATGCATGCATGTATGTCGTTTAATCCTGTTGAAGAGACACTCCTTACAGCAAAGACAACGCAGCACACACACTTACGCTCTCTCTATTGAGCTCGTCCGCTAGCCATGCCGCGCGAATGAAGATCTCTTTTTGTAGGTTGAAGCCTTCCCCGATCTGACAAACGATGGTATTATTCTGCTGACCGAGAAGAAAGATCAAATACGCAGTAGGGACAGCACCTTCACGTCGTAGAGAAGATACTTCGTCTTTTGCAGCGTGCGATCAGAACCATCGCCTTCGATATTTTTCCCATGGATGCCAACGACTACACCGAGTATGAGGAGGCGGAACAGGCGGAGCAGAGTCGGCGAGAGCATGCTGGAAGATAGATGAGGAAAGGCTAGTATTAGATCGTAGCGATGCAGCACAAGGCATATCTTTCCAAATCACCGTTTACTGCACAAACTACTGATTGGTCGCTTCGGATAACACGGCCAGCTACGGTGCGGTGCACAGGCGGGGTGTCCGGTGTGGCTTTGGCGACCTCCGTGCCACTCCTTCTCATTCAAACGCTATCAACGGTTCTTCCTCCTCTTTCCTCTCTTCACTGCTTTTCAGAGTCGCGACAATAAAATAGACCGTAAAATTGGTAAAACGCAGGTCATTTTGGATCCTAATCGCAGGCGATTGCATTGGAAATCCGAGCATCGTTAGAGCACGCGGTCGTCATCCTCGTGGTTCTGTTGCGGAACTAGGAGACAATTTTCAACATCCCCTGCCTTGGGTCTTTGGGCATACGGACACACTGGCTAGCTGACAATGACAGTAGTAGCGTCCAGTACGTAACTACCAATGTGAAGTCAACGTGGCACGTGCTGGCGTGCACGCTGGGATGTTTCCCAGGCGCGGAAAAGTGTCGATGCACTCACACCTTGTCATGGTTGCAACGATCGCATGCACAACTTGCCCACCGCCCATTTGGACGACTTGTCACGAATGCTCATTGGAACACACATCATTTGTGAATCGCAAAAAACTTGCTCTGACATGAGTTGTGTGCGACACAATGTGCCCACATGCATCACAAGTCTGACGCAGCATGCAATTTGAGGCAAGCTAGAGAGCAGAGCTGCAGCTGCATGGACGGACATCGATGACATCTTGCACCGTTTCCCCAAATCAACTAAACAAATGCCACACGAGAAGTCCCGATGACACAAGCGAATTTATGTGTGCTACAGTGCATCCACTTCCAGCTAGCTAGTGGGAATGTTTCCTCTGGAAGTGCAGTCCTCATCCCCCCCCAATGCACGTACGCGGAATTACAACGCATTGTTTAACCTAAATACATCATAGCGTATAGAAAGAACATTATAGAACAAACTCATGAAGGTTACAAATCTATACGATAGAAGTTGTGGATAAATAGTATCGAACGTACTGGGTACTCTTTCCTGCGAGAGAATTCCGTCCGTCGACACTGAGAGAAAGTGTGCATTCAGACCAATATCATGTGAGCCAGAGGGAACAGTTACAATTTTCTTAGTCAATTACGTGCTCTCCTTCTTCTCTAGCATGAGCGCACTTGCCCCGCCAATACTTTTCCTTTATTGTCGCGCAGTGACGAACAACAACAAAGTACAACAATAATGAGAAACAATAACGAGACAACAGAATCGACTACGAGTGTCGGTGACGGTGTAGATTGAAGTAAAAGGGATACTCCCAGAACGTTTGTACTGCGTTATTTGTTGGTGTAGTAGATCGATTGCATGCGAGCGATGTTGGTGCGATGTGTGGGTTGTCAGCACCGTCCCGCTTCAAGCACATCAGTTGGGGAGGAGGCTTCTATCTTATCTCCACCGATTGTAGCTAAAAGAGCCTAGAAGGAGGAGGAGGAGGAGGAGGAGGAGGAGGGGAGGGATCATTTCCAAATGAACGGCCATGGGTCGCGAATAAGAGGAGGAAGGATGGGCAGAAGATGGTACATTTCAGGATAGTGATATGAGCGGCGACGATGCAATAAACTGTGTTTGGAGGGTAATGCACAAAAAAAGCAGGTTTTGTTGTGTTATTGTGGGTGTTGGCAACCGGAAGGACGACAAGCCCGTTGAATCCACCGAACAAAGTCGTTAATAAGAAGAATTGGAAAAAAACCTGTCGGGTCAATCGACCGATTGATCGATCAACGGAGAAGCAAATGTTACAACCAACAAACTAGATGCTAGGACCGCAATCCTCTCAGCATGGATACCCTCCTCATCATCATTTTCACCATCATCTTCTCTCTCTTTCTCTCTCTCTCTCTCTCTCTCTCTCTCTCTCTCTCTCATTATCAAAAACTACAACAACAACAACAACAACAACAACAACACTTGCCCACCACCTTGTAAATGTACGTCTTTGAGTTCGCTAGCACCAAAATTGCGATGAAGGTGGAAAATATTGCATTGAACACAGGAGGTCCTACCGCCACAATCACACAACACATCCCAAGTCAAATTAAAAAAACACATATAATTCATGTGTGCATATGCATGTACGTGCGCGCGCGCGCGCTTGTGCGTGTGTGTGTGTGTGTGTCGTGTCGTGTTAAAAAGAGCGTGCTATACTATTGTTTTCATCCAAAGGCAACACCCGTGTTAGTCAATGCTTTCACCGCGCGTTCGATCGACGTTCCTTATTGAACAAAAATAACGTAAGGCAATCTCCGAGTACTCTATGCTCATCGCACCGCCATTACAGGTAAACAGCGCCCTCCTCGTCGTTTCACCCAGCATCAATTATATACCGCAACTACCGACAGACACCCACTACCGTATGACTCTTTGAACGTGTGCCCGATGTGTGCGCTATAGTCGACGGAGAGACCGATGGAGATAAGGACGAATATTGTCACGACGCTATTGAGCTCAACCCCCCAGTAGTAGGACATTCCCAGGGTGTTGATTATGGTCGCCCCAATTGCCAGTGCCACTGAAAGTACTACCTGCCACTGCACGATCTGAGACGGGGGAAGGAAAGAAGGGGTTGAGAATGAACTAAGGACATATTCGCTCATTTCATCTCCGTATTTCTACTATTTCTACTATTACTGCTATATTATTACTGCTATACTATTACTACTACTACTACTACTACTACTACTACTACAAAACTTTGATACCATAACGAAGACAATGATGAACATCACAGCCACCGCGATGAGGATGTTTTGTATCAACTCTCCGCGGATTAGAGAAAACCTGAGTAGTAGTAGTAGTAGTAGTAGTAGTAGTAGTAGCAGCAGCAGCAACAGAGACAGTATTAAGAATGTGGTTAAATATGAAGGGAAAAGACGGGATAAGGGGGTCGTAACTACTTTCTCCAAATGAAAATTATTGTGTTATTTACGAGAAATTAAAAGACTCTTAGCATCAATACTATTATCATCATGACCATCCCCCCTATCCCTATCGTCATAATAATAATCTATCAAAGTCGATCGGTTATTATTTACTCTTCCCAGTAGAGGAAATTATTGGAGAAGACACGTGCGTCGTTGTAGTTCATCGCGTCGTTGCACTCGCTTCGTAGCTCCGTCATTGCCTCGTATCTACCAGCATATAGGGGGGGAAGGGGGGGGAATCAGAACATTTCAAATGTGGATCCCTCCTCCTCCATAAATTTGAAAGATCATCATTGGTGTATGTTCTTCTGTCATCGCAAATGGCCAAGACCATGAATGTTTCATCTCGATATTCACATGTAAATCTCTTCACTCCAAAGTGCGTAACAGAAATCAAAACAATGTAACGAAGCCACACAAAGGAAGCACACACATACACACACGCGCGCGCGCGCGCGGTCAGTCCTCGTTATTTGGTGTTGTATCTATAGCAACATGATAACATGTTTTAGATATATTTTGTGCTGCACATAGATACTACACATACAAACACACACAGCGAGAGAGGAGGGGGGAGGAAGCGTGTGGTTTGAGTCGCGCTTCCAGCAGATCAACGCACTTTTCTTTCCCAGAATTCGTGAATTCGGTCACCGAGATCTGACCGCTGCCTCGAGACGCTAGAATTCCCTGCAATAAAGGGCAAAGACGGCAATGAGAGCAAAGAAAAACCACCTAATCCGACATCTCCACCACCGCTATGATAGACAAAAGGAGAAATCAGGAGAAGAAACCATTACAACATCGCAGTACCACAGCTCCTACCGCCTTCAAACAACGTTCTCTAACGTCGACACCCCCCCCCCCCCCCTGATTCTTGATCCTTACCCTGGTTGGGTCGCTGGAATCAATGAATTGGATATCTCGGATATACCTAGATCCATTGCTCTAGTGCCATTGAGAAGACAACAAATGCCACGTTTCAGGGAGGGAGAGGGAGGGGTGTGTAGAGAGAGACGGAAGATAATGAAGTTCGCTTCATTTTCAGCAGCAGCATCAACGATAGCCACAAGCAACAACATTCACAGAGTACAGCAAGAGCAAATGCGATGGCAATTTTCTTTACATTGATGTAGGTGCTGAGACCATTGTAGAATAGAGTTTCATTCGTCAAAGAGACGATTCCAGACACTAGTTATTTCATGTGTACAATGGTATATCAAGAAATTAAAACAACATCAAGATGTTTGGTAATTTGTGCGTATGTCTATGTGCCAACGCATTTTGTGTATATTCAAGCATAGGTCATGCGCTACCTCCCCCCCCCCCCCTCCCTTGCATGCAAAAGTTCATTTCTCTGATCACGAAGTACTTTACTACCGTTTTGATAATAGTTTGAGTACGGTGTTGTGTCCTTGCACCATGAGAGGAAATCGGGGAACCTGATGTTGCCGACCGGATATGAAGGAGGGCCAAGGAGAAAGGAAGGAGGAGGAGTCACAGGAGAGTGAGGACGGGGGGGGGGGGGGATTGCAAATTTCTTCTATCTATCTTCGTGTTCGGGATCTGTGTCATGTACCAAAAACTAGTTGATTGCTCCACAATCCATTTAGACGTTTGCAAGAATCTGAGAGAGCGGATGGTGGTAGCAGAGGCAGTTGGAAGAGGAGGGGGAAGGGGAAGGGAACCGTAGTAAGTAATCCTGGTAACGACTTTAATACTGTTATGCCACCAATATCACACAAAAAAGGCGACACACGTTTGAATTCGATTGAGCTCCACTTGGCGGTTGTAGTAGTCGACGTCCTAGTAAATCAATGTCCGTCCCCAATCACAAACAACAACAATAATATTACAAAAACAACAAGCACAACAAGCACAGCCACAACACATCATTGGATTCATCCCACCGTCAAAAAATAAGCGTGTTTATTCGGTGGGGCAACAGCAGCACCTAACAGGCGCGCATGCCGATAATAAACATCCGAGTATACTTACCTTGATGTACACGTAAAACGGGGTTGAGGACACGAAGTAATCCTTCTCCCACTTGAATGCCTATGCGGAAAATATGTGCAAGTTAGCGCAATCGACTCCCCAAGAAGCTCTTCGCGACGTACACTATTTCTACATAGCATCAGTCACGTGACCTTATTGAGGTACGAATCAGCGGGCAGAAACCAATCGAGTTTGAAGTTGACTTGCTGGTAGTAAGTAGGCCGGTAGAGCAGGGTGCGGAATGTTAGTCATTTATTGCTGCTTCAAGTCCATATACGGACTTCTTTCATGATGATGTGGTGATGGGCGATGACGGCGATGACTTAAAAACTAACAGTATTAGTAGCGGTAGCAGTAGTAGGTAACACCATTCTGTGGATGCCGTTGCTAGAGAGCCCGAGAAATATCAAGAACAACGCACAAATGAATGCGCGACACGGCCATGTGACCAGGGTACTGGCGTATCGCTTGAAGTTGGGTTCTAAGACCTACGTGTACATGCGAAATGGAGCAATGAAAGAGAGCGATGCGTATAATGTTTCTGTGTCGAAATGAAAATTAGGCTTGTTTCAGGTTGCTGCAAAGCATACCGCGCGCGCGCACACACACACGCACACACACACACACACACACACACACAGAGAGAGAGAGAGAGAGAGAGAGAGAGAGATGTCCCCACGTACGTGGGAACCATCATTATTGTCATCGTGATCGTGTTCTTAGCACGCACGCACATCGGAAGTGCATTTAAAGCAGCAGCAGCCCCTTGCTGGCGTTTGGTACGGGATGTGATCGGGCTCGCTCTTAGCGCGGAAGCAGCAGATACAATCACGACGCTGGTTTTCAGAGCGAGACGCATTCAACGACACACACGCCATGAAGAATGTCACCTGACAGTAATTATAACGACAAATTTAAGACCTTATTCGCACCTATATCTACTCAACGAGCAGAAATCTCATATATGTTATCAGAGCTGCGAGGGCGCTTTGTCCCGGCGTCATGCACACACACGGTTACATAAAAAACGGTGCGTGTTGCGTACTACCCGCCCTCTTATCTCTGTGTGCATATGTGTGTGTGTGTGTGTGTGTGTGTGTAAATATGTGTGTGTTTCGAGTTTATGTTGTCGCTGCTGCTGCTCTTGCTGTTGTTGTTCTTCTGTTTATATGTTGGTACTTGGAAGAAGAAATCGAAGATCACTCCGAGGCCAGCATAAACGCAAAATGCACTTAGCGCAGGTAGTTGTGTCGTCGAACCTATTAAAAAGAGGGGGGGGGAGAACAAGCAGATGTGAGCAGAGATGAGAAGAGAGAAGAGAGAGGAAACAAGCCAGACTTAAAAAGACGAGATTATCAGCATTCATTCACACAGAAACGGAGTGGTGCAAACTTTATCAACTACATACTCATCGTTCGTTCGGGGTTTAATGATCTAGTGAGAAGTCTCACCGATGGCAAACGCAAGAAAGTCAGTGAGCGACGTGATGAAGATCGACATTCCCTGAGGACATGGATGGGGCGAAAAAGGTGGTAAGAAGAAGCCCAGAATTTTTTTAAAGTACGATCCTATTGCGAGACAGCATCATCAACAGTGACAGATGGCTTTGATAACGAGAATTACTCCTGCTACTACGGCTACTACTACTACTACTACTACTACTACTACTACTACCACTACTACTGTTTTTTGTGATGTTTATGCATTCTTTCATACCCCAACACGCATGGCCGTTCTCATCGCTTCCGTCTTGCCCTGCCCTTTCTGCGACGCCCTCTGCAAATTAAGGACCAAAACCCAAACGATATTTGATAAAACACTACATTTAATTTATAATGAACACAACACACTACACACACACACACGCGCGCGCGCGCGCGCGCGTGTGTGCGCGCTTGGAGAGACACATACAAGCACAGGCAAAAATGATAGGAAATGGCGAAACGCGTCGCATGTCTATTGATACGACGGTCTGAAGGGTTGAGTTGCGAGAGATACGCACCTGAAACTCTGTGACTAAGATAAACGCGTCGTCCACGCCTGTATATCAGAAGTAGAATAACCGCAACAGAAAAGCGGACAGTTACTATAGGCAGCCATGAAGTCAGAATAAAGGATCTCTCCTTCCAACCCCTTCCACCCTCCCCTCCCCGCCCCACCTCTATCTCTCTCTCTCTCTCTTTCTCTCTGTTCTTCTGTCGCAAAGTCGTAGCGGAAGAAGGGCGGGTGAGGAAAAAATTACCAAGCCCGACAAGAAGGAACGGGATGTTCAAATGGAGAGGCGTAAATATCACTCCAAACCCAGCTGCCAGTCCCCAGGATGCACAAAGGGCCATTCCCACACTTTTGTGTTGTTGTTGTTTAATCAATAGCATGTATACTTCAGTGGTGATAGTAGCAGTAGGAACATGAGTCATCCATGAAAAAATATACATGATATATATATATATATATATATATATATATATATATGTATCAATTTATATCTACAAAGTAATATTTTTATTAAAAGCGTGCTTGTTAGCTCCTCCTCCTTCAATCCTCCTCCTCCCATTGATATTACCACTGCTATTCTTACTACTACTTTTACTAGTACCCCAAAACTGCACAGAATGATACTCCTACCATGCAATCAACGGGATCTCTCCTCCCCAGCGTGACTAACGTGCAGCGAAATGGCATTATATATATATATATATATATATATATATATATATATATATTATATTTATACGTGATTTGTGCGGTGTGTGTTTGTCTTGTGTCCATGTGTGTGGACATAGTTTATCTTCGATCGTCGCTAAATGTGCGTGTATTTGGCTTTCGTCCTTTCTTTCGTTGAAAGCTCTCTACAGCATCGTTATCACGTGTTTGTGCTGTTTTTCCTTTGTCATGTGCGGTAACATATGCGGGGATTCGGATGATATGTGAATGACGAAGATGATTACATGCGAGATATACGATGATGAGAAGATAAGCAATGACGATAGAGAAGCTGTCCGCTTGGATTGCTGCGGAAAACTCATCGGACTGGAAGTAGAAACACGCCAATGAACACACACAAGCACATACACACACAAGAGAGAGAGAGGAGGGGGGGGGGGGAAATGAAGACCATTCTATACATATGTATATACACATAGATGCATTCCTCATGCTTCCATGCTGCTCATCATCGCAGCAGTGTTTTCGGGCAGACAATACGTAAATTGTGATAATGAATATGAGGAGGGGGGAATTGGAAGAACAAGGATGCTACAATAAACAACCCAGGAGACAGTGAAGACAGGAACGGTGTCCAGAGGAGAATTATCAGAACGATAAATCTTTACTCCTTTCCGCTCCCACGGCTCTCCTACCACATCTTCATACCTACCAATCGATTCAATAAATATGGATAGGAGAAGCAAATGATGATACTGTAGAAGACAGTGATAAATATGACTTTCCTTTTTGTTGTTGTTGTTGCTGTTGTTGTCTCTCTTTCTACTTCACCTCAGACTGTATCCCTCTCTCTCTCTCTCTCTCTCTCTCTATATATATATATATATATATATATATATATACATCTCAATTTTCATCAGACAACTCAGAAGGAAACTCAATCTGGTTTGAATCCTTATTCTATTAGACGCTAGGTGCAACGTGGAGGAAACAGATGAATAGAAAGCTAATGTGTGTGTGTGTGTGTGTGTGTGTGTGTATGTTTATATCATTAGATATCGTAATGTTAACGGTTTATATCTTTTACGCGTTATCTTTGAGAACGACATGCTGATCGAGCACGTATACTCCTCTAGCCAATGATAGTGAGGATGAAAGAGACAGAGAAAGAAAAACAGAATTGATATCAAGCATACGCACGCACATAAGCACACACACACTTACATACACAAACTATTCTACGATAATAAGCACGACTACAAAAAGTATTAAATGGGGTTCTCAGATATGCAATTGAGTTCTTTAAGAACCGTAAACGCACCTGAAAGCAACAAGATTTCCATTTTCGAACCCTATATATAATAATAACAATCTTGAAAGACTCGCCTGTACCTTACCACTTATTTTTTCTCAAAATAAATGTATGTACTACTCTATACACATATATATATATATATATATATATATATATATGCCATTAACGTTTTGGATTATTCAAGTAGCTGTTATCACACTCATCATCATTTCACCGAATAAGTCGTTTTGAGTCAGTTGGCGACCAAACCTGTCCAAAACATGTGGTGATATGGGTGCACTTGTTTTCCTTTTTGATGTTCTTTCACAAGCAGCCAAAAGGTGTGCATAAGTTCTGCGAGTGGATTGTACGTGTATTGCAAGGCATTCACTACCGAGTTTTGTAGTAGGTACTGTCATTGTATCTTCGATCAATTTCGCCCTGCGTCAGAGACGCGATGAGCGTGGAATTGAAATCAAATAACGTCAGCGGGCTGTACAGCATACAGTACTGGCCCTGCCGAAAACACGCACGCTCGAAGTCCCACTGGCCTGCATGAATCAAGAAAAAGAAGAGAAGACAAGGAACAAAGATCAAGAAAACCGATCAAAGGAAATCGCGAAGACATGGCACCATAGCGACGGAAACAGTGGTGGCGACTACACGATTGCGGGATTGATAGTGGCATTGATCCATATTGATATCTTTTCAACCCTGTTCCTTCAAAGTCTCGTTCGGTATTCGCATCATCGAGGCATGGCATTCACCTGGAAATTTGTCCTGATCGGACTGTGCAGAAACGTTTATCGCCATTGTCTGCGAGTGCCTTTGAAGGAGTTGTTTGATCTTCGTAAGTTGGGATTTGATGTATTTTCAACACAGAAATATCCTCCTCCTCCCCTCTCCTCTTTATTTATCCCCCATCACTCTCTCTCTATTCATCTATTGCTTTGTACAAGTCATTTAGCTTCTGCATAGACTCTGGCGTTAGCAACTGCCCACTCTCCACTTTTGAGTAGAAAGCGTTGAATCTAAATGACGACGATATCACAGAGACAGCAGAGAGGAGACAGCGACGACAATTAGTGAGGAATGAACCTGTTCCGATGGCTTATAAATGAAATTTATAATGCTCTTCTTATACATATATGTTATGACCACACACATCTGCAGGTGTGACCTTGGCTCATAACTCCACCTATCCTTCACGTAGTCGTTATCACGCACAGCATCTGTGTTTTGAGATACCCTAGGCATAAAAGTGCTCAGGGTTACGATGATGTGGCGAGGGAGTGTGCACATGGATGGTAAGAACATCAACGCTCTGAGTGCTCCGTGTGCGTTTTCTGACTCAGCATTGTCGTCACAATATTTATCCACATCTTCATTATCATCACTATCATCATTCTTCAAGCCGGTAAGCATTATGCATCTATGTTATAGTAATCAAGTATGACCAGAGCTCTTCTGGACGCGATTCGGGTGTCCACCGAATGAATCCAATGGAGCATAGAAGACACACGATCAAGCTCGTCAAGATTACGATCCACGGCTTTTCTGCGCACATTCGCCCTAGCCAATCAAATCTGTAGTGTAAATGTTCAATCAAGATTGGTCCTCTCGCGCATGTATTCGTGTGGCTGATATAGTTGCTTGCAAATCATCGCTAACAATTTTTCCCTACGAGGTGATTTCGTATTTATAAGATATGCGCACACACTAACCACATGCGTGCATACACCATACACTCGTGGTTACACGTGTATGCGTGTGTGTGTGTGTGTGTGTGTGTGTGTGTGTGTGTGTGTGAGAGAGAGAGAGAGAGAGAGAGAGAGAGAGAGAAGAAGAAGAAGAAGAAGAAGGAGAGCTGTCTATATGACCCATCTTCCATTTTGTCCTGAAACCACATCAGCCCTCGTTCCGAACGTTTCGTTTCTGTTGCTGGAAATTATATATGTATTTGATGGCTTATTAGCTACCAAGATAGAATTAATGGACACTAGGCAGTGGGTTTTTGTGCCGGCAGCAGCTTCTGTGTGTTACACCTTCAAACTCCCCCTTCGCTTCCTCCCGTCGAAAAGCCGTCCTCGTGCCCTTTCAATCACCAAGTGCAGGACAGACTTTATGAGGCATAGAGCGCTGCTATTAACATGAGGATATGAACATCTACCTGCCCGTTGTCTGGAACAACCATCGTGTCTATCAGCTGTCTCACGGGTTGGGGCAGATCTCGTGGTTCGGCGTTCGTTCTGTTTTTGTGTTGAACATCGGGGAACGCAGCGCGATTTTCTACAGTTTTCTTGCCTCGAACCTGCGATTTTAAGCATAAATGCATCCCCTTTTGGAAGAACTTTTTCCGATTTAAAAGGGCCGAAACGCTTAGATGAGAAGAAACTGTGAGAGCCAGTTTTGAGAATCTGTCACTCTCAGTTCAGTTGTTTTTGCCAAAATTAGAGTGCAGATCCTGTTTCAGTCTGCGACAATCATAGTATGTTGTCGTAATTAATTCGATGAATAGTTTTCTGGTTGTTGGTGATTCTCTTGTAATTTAGAGGACGACAAACCAAGAATAATGTCGTAAGTGTGGGATATGCACAGTACATAGGAGCTTTTCATGGCAGCCCTCAAAGCCCACATCGCCCAGAAAAATATAAAGATGGCGGGAGAACCTCCGGCAGCACCGAGCCTAAAAGCGTCTGATGAGGGCGTTGAAGTATCCTGTCCGATTGGTAATGGAGAAGGTACATGAAACAAGCATCGCACACGCTCCAGAACAATGAAACTCACCCACATAATGCTCACAAATAACACCAAAATATCCAGAACAAGAATCGGATGGAGTTGAATGTAAATCTACCTCGGGTAATCGCTTATCGTCGGACTCTGTTGATTTATCAAATTTCAACACAACGGATGTGTCTGTGCAAGTAAATCATGGCACGACTACATCAAAACCAATAAACACTCCATCCCGTTGTATGCGATGGATTCGAAGAGCTCGAATGGTCCTGAGGCGCGGTAGCAATGGATACGAAGTAGCCCCAAATGCCTCTCACGAGCCATGTGAAGAGGAGAAAGGAAACGATAATTTGGTGGAGAAAGATAATGTCATCATTTTACCGGTCTGCTGGAATCATTTTAGTATCAAGATAACACGCCATGTGAAAGATCCCAAAATCCACTCATCTGCTACATGCAACATAACCCACATTTCTAAAATTTAGTCTTCAATAGCTACGGCAACAGAGTGGGAGTGCTATTTCCAGGCTGTATGGATAAGAAGGCAGTGGTTGGTTGGCCCATCTGTCTTAGTCAATTTCTTTGCATGGAATAGACAACCAGCAACATTTAGAGTGCTCTCGATTCACAATTATTCTGTGTTGTTGTTACTCGGTGTTTGTAGGCGAGTTTCCCTCATGCTGGTTTTCTCCTTCGTCACATTTGCTGGGGCTGCCATCTTCTACTACAGTATAATCGATATATTTAAAATTAATTTGTTTGCCCTTCTTCGTAAGATAACTAAAATGCCAATTACATTATATTAGCATTTAATAACAAATCGGCTGCAAGCGAGGGTATTCTTTTTTGTATAATTGTGGTTGACAATAAATATGCAATTCTGTTTCACTAAAAAAGGTTTCGCGCTGTGCTTGATATTCTTTGGCATCGTGACATTTGCCATGATGGTAAATCCTATTCTGTATCAATAGTCATAGACCAGCGAACTACTTCATGTATGCTTAGTGCTCTAGTTCGAAGTATTATGATAGAGGCCCTAGTTTGCATATCTTTACTTTTATTCCTTTTCCGCCAGTTGCTAGAAAACCGTCGTGCAAATGGCGACCTTTCACTACCACCAGATATAGTATTTGACAGGTATGAAAGGAACTCTCAGGTTTTCCTTCTCCGTTATGATTCATCCTGCGATTTTCGAAAATTAATTTCGAAATAACTAAATTATATGCAAGACTCACAATATGCATCGTTGTTCAGGTGTTCGATGGTGGGCGCTGCTTGTATACTCTGGATGTTTTTCCTTACATTTGCTTCCACACATTTCAATGGGACCGTCGTTCCCCACGGAAAAAACCATTCGTAGTATCAGCAGGTATAAGTTTGTTAGTGCATGGAAGCGCACAGCTATGGCTATGTGTAAAACAAGGAAAGCAACAATGCCTAGATGTACTCCTAGTCTAGTGCATGGAATTCAGAAGATGGCATCGTGAAATGGCTTTTTATCATCATGGTAGTGGAATGCGGGCTAACGAAAATCTAGACACATGTAAAGCTGGATGTCAACGCGTCCCAGACAGAATATGATGCAGCTATACATATGGCATGCTGGTCCTGATCGCCACATCTTATTGCTCATCTTGCTTTGTCGTATTGATATGCTGTGACGCAGGTTGAGCACCCACCATCGTACGTTCCTTAACACCCTTTCTTTGTGTGTGTACGGTCGCATCTGACATCGCATCGTTGACTATCATGATGGGCCCATAATTTACTTGCATGTGACTGACTCGCTTGTTGAAATTTTTATTGTTGCTCTGCAAATGAGCAAAGGACGATGATTTTTCGGTGTACTATAGTGCTACCAGGCAACGACATATGAACATCTTGACGTGATTTATACAATCACTAGCCGCAGTCTAGCAGTGCGTGCGCAGTGAAAAAGGTTGACTCCATAGGCAAGCTTTCACATACGCTCAGAAAGACACAGATGTCTATGGACATCTTTGTGTCTTTGTATTGTGAATGCTCAGCGCTACATTACAGCTTTCATATGACAACGTTATAACGCAGCGGATGCAGCATGTGCGTGCACACATCACAGGTGTATGCATTTTCTTAGTAATTTGCTACTGCATGGGTACCACACGCATGCATGTCAACACAATTGTAACACGATATAAATTGGTGTACACACGATCGTGCATGCATCACAGCTGGTATGTTCGTACCATGTTCATAATTACTTTTTTTGGGGCCCACTGTATCGAAATTGTGAGGAAGAACCCTGGAAGTGTCTAAGCAAGCTAATAGCAGAACCTTCGATGTAAATCCATCGAATAGCTCCATGCTTGCGGCATTACATGATCTTGAAACTTGAAATTATCTCATCGATCGTAGATGAGAACCTTTCGTAATCCCGATTGCGAACTCGAATCTAAGTATTTGTATATGACTGAAATTATGATGGACAGGAAAATAATTGTAATCGTTAGAATGTTGGGCACCTGGAGAGAATAAAGTCTCCCATTCTTTGTGGCCGAAATACCGAAGAAGCGGTCTTCATCTCTTGGGGTTGTCACCATATAGCTTTAAATGATATCATAAAAATGATTCAGTCTGTATGGCTTCAGTTCTATTATATTTGAGATACCGAATATCCCGATATTCTACTCCATTCCTTGTTGCAGAATCTAACCCTAGCAATTCGACGTCATCAACGTAGGTTTTTCCCTATAGCAAAACAAAGATTAGGACGACGTGTCACAGAAGCTCTCAAAAGAGTCCTTGCCTTCTCATTGTCCACAGTTCTTTCTGCCAAATCTTCTAAACTTGGAATTCTATGAACACGTTTCAAATTTATTTGATAGAATGGAAAGGATCGGAATTAGTTTTCTACTTGAATCCCTCAGGGAAAGAATCCTCCGTCACCAGCACTTCATATTTGGGCTTTTCGGTGCTAATGTATCTACAAAGAGAGAAAAGTTGAGATATCCAGAGTAGCATTCATTCAAAATCCAAAGATTACTTGTGTTGTTCCACGTGATTGCCTGCGAACTTGTTCAATAGGCTCTCTCCTGTATTAAGGTTTCATATATTATTGTTGACAACTAAGGATGGCTTTGGGGGGATGCAAGGCTACCTTCTCGTTCGAATTTTCCTGGAATGGTAATTTCCCAAGTATTATCTTTCCCACGAATTTTTCCAGGCAGAGCATCTGAACCCTTACCAGAGCCGCCAGAAGGCAATGAGAAGTCTAAGGCCGCTACATCTTTCGGTAAAATGCCCCTTGAGAGTCCTAAATAATATATGGTTGCAGAAGTACTAGCTTCATCAAGTTGTCCAGGTTATGATTGGAATTCTGTCATACGATGAGACTTTTATCGATTAAATTGGGCACATACCTGCGAGAAACATTGCAGAAGTACCCCTTCCCAATTGGCGCCTCTTCAACGGCCTTGCTTTTCCTAATAAGGCGTATAAATATTCATTTTACGAAATCTAAGGACTTTGAAATGTTGTCTGGATCTACCGCAAGATGCCTCAGCACGCACCCCAAACCTCGCGCTCTTAACAGGTTGCAGAAGATTCCTCTTCGGTGACGTTGAGGAGAGTTTCGCTATTCCGAACAAACTCACCGCAACTAACAGAGGAAACGCGCTTGAGCATCTTGGGCAGATCGAGGGGCGTGAGCGGGTCTGCATCTTTGTCTGAGGTTAGAGATGGTCGTAGCCGTACCGGAGTCGTCTCGTCGCTTGCACGTCGGCTTACTGAGGAGGTGGCTTCGAAACAGGGAAAAAACCGGAATCCCGGTACAGAAGGAATAAATCTTGAATCTCCTTTTCCTTTTATCCCGAAAAATTAATCAGTGTTTTTACGAAAGAACGACAATCATTTTCGGCTTTCAGCTGTGGCGCGTTGCCGGTGAAATCACCTTGATGTGACCAAATAGGGTACATGCATGTAAGCGGAATACCATTGGAGGGCTGAATTTACATGTAATGATATGAACACCATTGCAATGTACAGCAATAGCGTCTTTTTCCCTCAAAAATTTAAAGTTGATGTAATACATCACCTAAATGCAGGGAAATAGAGGATGTATTACAATTCTTGGCTTGGAATCCATGGTTGAGCTGAATTTTACACGCCTGTGGTGCTCGGAAACCAAACGTACTTCGTAATACTTCCATCGTACACGATCGCCATGGGATGCATCATGCTTACAGGGGGAACCATCCCCGGTGCAGCTCCACCGAAAAAGGTGCCTACTTGAATGGCCTTTGTGAAATAGTTTTGAATAAGGAAAAGGGATTTTCAAGTTATCGAAGATGAATACGTGCATTTTCCCCGTAGGATGAGGAGGCTAAGGCGAAGACTGGAACCAAGTTTTTCGGGGAAGGAACTTTTAGCGTTGCTGAAATCCAGCGCGAACTAAAGCCTCATGGCGCTTGGATGCACATGTTGTTCAGAGGGCCAGGGATGGGATAAATTATAAAAATAAAATTGCAATAAAACAGGTCAGAGTTTCATCAGAGCAACTGCAGAGGCTAGTGTCTCGTAGTTAAATCACACTTCGAACCTCAACAGAATCGAGTGTTCACGTTGTCATGGATCGTCAATTAGTCCAACGCCTCTACTTCCACGTGCGCATGCCATGTGAGTGTAGCCGCGCGCTCCATTGCATTCCACGACTTCACTTTAAAAAGTAGCCTGCATTTTAGGTTAAGAGCATTTGTAGCTCATTTAAAGGTGGTCATCACAGTGCAATGCCACACTTGAAACGTCACGCAATGCGATGTCTACACGTTGCATGGAAAACTGTGCGCGCACAAGGCTCATTATTAGTGCATGATGTCGAACAATTTTGCAGATCGAATGTCTAGCTAGCTAGATGACTTGCATGAGCCTGGAAAAGTGTCTCCCTCTAGTGATTAGCCCTCCATGCAACACATCTAGATGCACACTAGCACAGCATCATGGTGCATCTGTTGGCCTAGCTGCTAGCCTGCACTAGTGCTGTCTAGCTGTGTTATTTATTGATGCAACAATGTACAGGTGCGCGCGCCTGCATTTGGTTTTGCATCTACGCAGCGTGCAATGGACGCGTGCAACGCCTACTAGCTAGCTAGCCTAGTGCACTGCACTGAACGTTTCACGTGCACGTGACTGCAAGCAAACCCATGCTGCACGTCTATACCTCAGAGATCTGCACCGCAATGCAGTGCGTGCATGCTAGCATGCGTGCTGCTGGATCACTATATAGACATAAAGTCTCTGTGGCGTACCGGGTTTTCGGCACACATGTCACTCTAACACACATGTGCTCAAAAACATGTGTACTAAGCTACACATGTTTGTATATCCGCATAAATGTGCCACATGTAGCGAAGAACATAGAACTACACATGTTCGCACGTGTGTACGCTATATAGACATAAAGTCTCTACATCACAGCTATACACACACTGTCAAGACGTGTATTGTTCTGCCTTCGTGGCGATCATGTTGTTCTAAACAGTTGTAGTTGGAGCCGATCAAAAATTTTCATAGATGCATTTTGTGCTGTGAATTGAAACACAATCAATGGTGTTTCATGTGAAAAGTTGAACGCATTCCTCCAACGCTTTGCCGTGTCGTGTGGCCTTAAACTCATCACAGGAATTGAGGACATGCCTCGTCCATATGCGGCTAAAGTCTTTGTTTTCCTTGGCTCTGAGTGACTCTCCACAGTGTGGACATTGTCCTTGCTCACTTTGATCACTGATCACTTCATTGAACTTCAGCTTCACTGTTTCATTTAGATGATTTATGATTTCGTCTATGCACCCCGACATTTCCGATTTTTGCTTTTTAACTTCATTCAATTTCTTCAAATTTAGTTTGGGTTTTCCATTTGAGACTGGACCATCATTTCTCGAAGATTTTATGTTTAATCCTTTGAAATCATTCTCCAATTTTCCTTTCTCTGAAATGTTATCCTCCTGAATGTCTTTTGGCACCAAGCCCGGAGCTACAGTATCGCTTGGTGACCAAGCATCACCCAAGGGTGGCGAATCCTTGCCAGTCTGTTTTGTCACGAGATAGTCTTCAGTTGGTGGCGGCATAGATGACATTGAGAAATCGGAGTATTGATTTCTGAAAGAGATTCTTTCTGAACGAAAGATGAGAACATCGGAAGTGTTTGGGGACGCATCCGAATTTTTGAAGTCTGAATTTTGCTTCACAATCGAAGATAAAAGTTCATTCCCGATTTTGTTGCGTCCACTGGAGCGTAGGCCGGTGTTAGTGTCAATCGTTTGGTTTCCTTCCAAAATTCTAGTCGGTGGATGAGGGTCATTGAACCACACTCCAGAGTGGGCCATGGAATGAGAGGAGCACCAAATCGAAATCTGAGTGTTTGGGATGTGAGGAGGGATGCTGCGGGGAATAGAATGAGAGAAGGAAATAGCTCGAAATCCTTGTCGCTCTTCACAAAATGCTCGGAACATCTAGTCAATTTTGGACGCCCATGTACGGAAAACGTGCTGCTGGTTTTTCATGATACATGTACATGTACTCGAGCATTGCTAGATCTACGACGGCAATAACCGAGAACACCAGGGATCCCCTTAGGGTCACCTCGAACCGGGGATTGTTCCAGTCGCAGCTTGAGGGAACTAAAATGGCATCAAATGCAGGGGATTTTTCATTGTTTAGCGCCTTCGAGCACACTCTTGACGGGAATCTGGATTTTTGGGATAGCGGGAGGGGGGTGGAGCTCACCGCATCTCACCGTCTCATTTGGAAAGCGCTTTGCAGCATCTTCCAACCCCGTCGTCACTACGAAATCGAATTCATTGGGAACGATCATAAGCCGTCTCTTCGAAGGATGCCCAAAGGAAGGTTCCGTTGCGGTTTCCCTTCTCATGTCTTTTTCCCACCACATTATTTGGACTGTCGTACTCATAGAAAATTCCTTTTCCCATTCTTTACTAGATATTACCAAAACGGAGTTTATCGCACTGGAAGAGGGGACCCGGAGATCGTTGAAGCTTCCCGAGACGGAAACATTGATTGTGTGCGGAAGATAGTAGAGGATGCAATTCGAGACCCTAGAAACACTGATAACGAAATCGCGCGATGCATAAACCAGTCTAAAAGGTGGGAAGAGGTTCAGGATAAATGGGGAACCTATGATAAGGTTTGGCAGTGGAATGCGGACACGGCCTTGATATCTGCCTCTAGGGCCGGACATCGTCAGATTGTGAGATACCTGCTTATGCACGGCGCAGATCCGACTCTTGAGGCATGCCCTAATGAAGATACGCATGTTGATGCAACTAAAGTCGCTTCTGACAATTGTATAAAGGCGATGCTTGCTGCCGCCCTAGTTTTCTGGCAAAAGGCATCGTATGCCGATGCCGCGAGTGACAGAAACAGATACCCAATGAACAATAAACCGAATGACCAGTCATCCTTATCCGCCTCTGTCGAAAATGCCTACAAGATGAGCATGGCACTGGATGAAGATCGAAAGGAAGCAACAAAGAGATCACGAGATTCCTCGAGTGGAGATCCAAATAAAAGGCAACGAGTCGATGACTTCCCCGACTTTTCAGATGAAGAAAAATATGAATCCAAGAGGCCGCCAGCTAAACGAAGGCCACTTCCTAAAAAGACCAAAAGATGCCAAGTTTGCATCCGCGCCAAGAAAGGTGGTTGTGGAACAGAAAAGGCGGTTTACCGTTGTCTGCGACGTCCGGGAGGTCCTTTGGTAGCAACTGCAGCTAGTACTCCTCCTACAGAAAATAGGTAGGTATATCAGGTTTTAGTTCGTAGCGTTAAAAGGAATCGTTTAAGATGTGAACCGCAATCTAGTCCATTCAGCAATGCATCTATTAATACTTGTTATTTACGCTTGCTGTACATGTATACTGTGGATGTCAGCGAGCATGCAGTGCTCTAGTGCTGCCAAGTTAGCAAGCGCTAGGCTGCCGTATGTGCAAGATGTGTACACGTGTATAAGACGGATGTAATGAGGTGATGGTATCGCTTCCAGCTGTCATCATTATGTGCCTGTGCAATGCTGTGGCTACATGCTTATATGTTCTAGTGCTGTATCTATCCATTTCACGTGTATGTCTCACATGTCTAGATGTGAGTGTGTGCGGCACATTGACAACATGCATCATGCATACAGCAAAACACCGCTTGATTTAGCGAGCTCCACCATTGCATAGCTACATGAGGATGACCATTATACCATTGAACAAAATTAATTGACAACTTATATAAACTCATTACATTCGTCTTACCATAGCTAGATAGCCGCTGCTTTGCACAGCTACATCAGGGTGACCATTGAACTTGCACGAATATTTTATTTTTTCATATATTACATCCGTCTCACCATGATGAATATAGATGCTGCGCGAAAGACAACCGTGACCTTCTAGCATGTCACATTTGCATCGTTTGATTCGATCTGGCCATGCAATCCACCACATTTGGCAATGCACACATATGTGTACGTGCATTTGCTTGTTATTTGTGCATCATTATGCATACACGCATTAAGCATATTCATGTATACTAGTATATTAGCAAGTAGCGATGTAATACTGATGATGGGACATCGCACATCTGTACATTCAAGCCCTGCATTGCCCACCAAACCATCAATTTTCTCGCCACCAGCATTCCCGGTGCGATGCAAGATGCAATGGAGTTAAGTATCCCTTGATGCCTGATCATGCAACTTCGCATGCGTGAATGCCTCTGACACTATCCAACGGATCCCCAATGCTTACTGGATCCAGACGCTCGCGCGCTTGCCGCTTTTGATGTTACATGTGTATATCCAATAAAGTTCATAAATGTGAAACATAAAAGGCACATATTTTGATGGTGGTAGATAAATTACCTGCTGGTTCCAAGAAATTTCGATCAACGTTGCCGGTGTCTAATCCAGGTTGCAGATTTGTTAACGACTTCTCCACCTAAATTTTGTTCCAAATTTAACCAAACGATAAATCTACAATACAGATGAAAACGTCCGATGCTCTGCTTAGGAGCAATCGATTTAAATTGATTTTGATTTTTCAATTTACCTGGCTGTTCTGCGTAACCTTATCCTGCTTCACCTCACGTCCAGTTCGTCGCTGGGGATAATCCTTACAAAAAGTAACACAAGTCTTCGTTATTAAACGTGAGATCGTCTATAGGCAGGACACTCATGGTGATTTAGCCAATTTTCACACCGGCGAGTGCTTATATGTGTGTTCATCCGGGAATCTTGGTAAAAACTGTGGAACGGCGGCTTTTGGGTCACTGCGATTTTTTTCCTTCTTATCTGTTTTAGGGTGTTCTTCGTCGTCCCCTTCCCCATCCTGAGTTTCTCCTTCTTTCTCATCTTTAGCATCGTTCCCATTGTCTGCCTCTGCGAATAGAAGGGTCATTACAATTTGAAATTCATACGGAAGACAGGTGCGACTCAACTGCTACTGTGTGACTCCTTAGCATGATCTATAGGAAGGAGTGGCTGACAGAGTATTATGTGCCGCGGTCGTGGCTCGATCACCGCTGAGAACAATAGTACGCAAATATATAAAATGACGAAGACAATCATGAAGGACGTTAGATACTATCACGTACGTTGCGGGAAAGTAAGATCCCGTGTTTGTGTCAGAAATTTCTGTAGGAGGTTCCCGTCAACTTTCATACTGTCGAACCCTTGTGCAAGATCAAAAACGTTTGGCCTTGTCCTCTCTATATTCACAATTTCACTTTAGTCGGACGACACGTACTTTCACGGCACAGCTGCATCAAATGCTATGTAGAGATATTGTACATATCATTACTTGATAATTCCGCACTGTTTGCTGTGATTTCCCCTATTTCTTCGATATCTGTACAGAATACCACAATGATTTGAAATCATCTTATTAATGTAATGGCAATGTGCGGGAGTAATAGAGCGAGAACAGAAGACAATTTTAATACAGTAAATTTATTGAGACATACATCTCCTGCCTATGTCCACCAATGTCTCCAAAGTGCTTTTGCATGTGCCATCAAAGCCCAAGTCTACACATAGCTTTGCAACTACGACTTCCATTAGATGATTCACATACTGCGCATTACTCTGGAAAATTGTGTTACAATGACAATATATTAGGGTAGCAAAATAAGGTTAGATCATCTTTGATTCTCACCATGCTATGCCCTGTTTCGAGCAGCCCCTAGACTTTAGGCTGTTCTCTAGTGGGGGGAGGGAGACCGGCAAAGGGCGAATCACAAATTCTGGGTTAGAGCCATTTATTCCCCAAGAATATTTTCTAGAAAATGCATTGAAAGCAACAAAAACAACAATATTTGGCAGACCCGAAACCTGCTCAACTGCCTAGGACCGAGAAAAAAGAGTGCATGTTTGCACCTTGTTATCTGGAAAAGAACTCGACAACAAGAACAACATTTTTCGGCAGCTGCTGGGGGAATCTTGGGAATTCTTGAATAGAACAATGGCGTTTTGTAGTTACGACATCGATTCTGCTGATCAGTTCGGTAAAAGCACGATTGCCCGCACACAGACAGCAGAGCAGCACTTTAATCATCACCATAGAGTGGAGAGAGAGAGGGAAAGAAAAAGCCACAGCACTACACACCCAAAACGATGTCCTCCCGCACGAAACGCCGCAACCTGGCCAAACAACTTCAGAGCCTTACTGGCGTAAGGTAAAACACGAAGCATGAAGAAACGATTTTGCCTTGCAATTTTCTCGGCGGGGTCATATAGCTCAAGGACATGAATCATTACTCCGAGTGTGTTCTCACTTTCTTTCAATCATTTTTTAGCCGAAAGGCTGCAGAAGAGTTGCTGGCTAGAAACGGAGACGATGTTCAACGAGCCGTAAACTATTTCTTCAATCACCAATCCTCCTTCTCGACAAAAAAGAAGCGAGGGGACGTCAATGAACTCAAGAAAATCTTCAAAAAATACGTCGGTATGGTTGAAGCATCCATTCTCATACCGTCGTATAAATTTCAAACGCATCATTTATTGTGAATCTCTTCGGTCCTTCGTGCTTTCAGACGAAGACGATCCGAACGTAATGCAGGAAAAGTACGGCGACTTCTTGGGTGATATTGAGGTCCCAGAAGATGAAGTGGGCTCTTTCGCAATTCCATGGAAACTGAAGGCTCAAGAGATGGGCAAGATAGAGGAGAAGGAATTCGTCACGACTTTATCTGAAGAAGGGTCCGAATCAATAAAGTTACCCAGTTTTGCATGGAATTTGTTCCTCAGACACCAATTTTCTTTTACAGAGTGGATTCAATGGCCACATTGAAGTCGTGGGTCAAATCTAACGTCATGAAAGATCTCGACACGGAACGTGGTTTCAAAGACTTTTACTTCTGGATGTTCGAGTACCTGAAGGAGGAATCGAAAAGAAAGACTATAGGTGTGGTGGTGGTGGTGAATTGTTTTACCTTCCAACTCTCATAGGAAACCTAATCTTTGGCTAATTATGAGTAGACTTTGACATCGCCATAGAGGTTTGGCCTGTCATATTGAAGGGAAAGTTTGCTTTTTTGGATAAATGGATAGAATTTCTGAAGCAGGTAAACAATAGAGAACAGACACCACGAACCCGAATATCGTTGGCTCGCCGGTTAACTGCTGCTGACTTTGGGTTTTAGGAGACAAAGCCGAAGATAAACAAAGACGTTTGGGATCAGCTTGGAGAATTTGCTTTTTATATCAAGGATGATTTCAGCAACTGGGACCCTGCAGGTAGGAGAAGGAGGACGGAATGGATACCCGCACAATACACACACACACACACACACACACACACACACATACAGATGCTTGGTGAACATTGTCGGTGCATTATCATCTCAAAAACATCATTTTACTAAACCTCCAGGTGCATGGCCAGTTTTGATCGATTCATTTGCGGAATGGATGCAGAAACAAAAGAAATGAGCTTGCGGTCTTGGGGTATTAAATGTGACTTGAGCTATTCTCGCAGCAGTGGAATGCACCCAAACGGGTTTCTCGTTTTGCCATTTGTCATCAAAAAGATGGTCGAAGTAAATCATTTTTATTGCTTACAATATGGATCCGTTGCCATCCATGCACCAGTAGACCAGGGTTGCATTCAAACTCGAATTTTCATGCAAATGTGAGTATCGAAGATGGTGATCGATGTATGAAACATAGAGCTTGGGCAGATGCGAAGTAGTATTGCACTGGCTGCGCGCAATGCGCGATGTCGACGACAGGATGTTGCATGACGCATTCAAATGCATGAAGCCCACAATGGCAGAGACAAGCAGACACAACTAGACAAAACAACAGCGCTGTATTGACACCTGTGCCCTCCATTTTGCACAGCTACATCAGAATGACCATGCCATTGAAAACATTTAATTGCTTCATTGTGTCCGTCTAGCTCATCTGCATGCCTGCGCGCGTGGCACAGTAGAGACATGTGCGCACGTCATGGGATGTCTTTGTTTCTCATTATTCCATGCACACAAATGCACTCGCAAGCACATACCCATTCAACGTAACAGGTACACATACATCTGTGCATTTCGCTCTCCATGCAAGTGTGCTTGCATGTGCACAAAGCAGCAGATGAGAGCATGAATAAACGGAAAGATTTCAAGGAGATCTGTTACATCTAGAGATGTTGCAGCGCATCGATTTGCGCACAAGCTATAGCTGTGCCACTGCCATGTGATTGAGAAAAAAAAAGACACACAACAAAACGCACAAATGCGACACGCAACAAGTCGCATGCTAGCATGGCATGGCCGTGCAACGCAGTGAAAGGCATATTAAGCTGGCACATTGAACAGAACGATGCACAGTCATGACAACCTGTGCGGTAGCTTTCTTGATGGATGTGTGTTAGAATTTCCCGCGCGATTTATGCAGATCAATGTACGGAGGTGCCCTGCGGCTTCCTGAACACCAGCTTCGCATTTTATCCCGGCCACCCCGCAACAAGTCGCATATTCCTTCCAAGGCCTGATTTAGTCATTTTCTTGCATTATTCTTACACAGTTTGTACACTCTAACGCGGTGATTGTACCGCAATGACTCCCCGAATAACTTCACGTGCTGGATCGCCGGTGATCGCCTAGACGTGTTATTATTGAAAGTCATCTCAACAAACCTCAAACTATACATCGAAGCCTTTTACACGAAATTCTTCTCTCTTTCGCATCATGTGCGTTGTATGGCATACGAGTATTCACGTTTCTTCTTCTTCTTCTTCTTCTTCTTTTCCTCTCTTCACATAACACAGCTGTTACTTTTCGCATTGCGCTAGCTTCTTTGGTTCCAAATTCGGTTGCGCATCCCTGTCGTCGTCGTCGTCAAAAGCATCGTTCCATGATGTGACCAAAGAATATCTATCTACCCGTATTATGACTCCGCTCTCTCTCTCTCTCTCTCTCTCTCTCTCTCTCTCTCTTTCTCTCGACGGTAGCAGCAGCAACAGTACCTTAAGATCTGAGCGTAAGAGATGGATGCTTGCCTCGATGCTGGAGAGCAATCCACTAAATGTTGGACCGTTGCATAGATCTAACACAGCGTCGAAGAATCTGTGTGAAGGAGGAGGAGAAGAAGGAGGAGGAGATTATTTGTAGGAAGGGGGAGGAGGCCACTTATTTGTCACTCATCATTCGCATATCGATCCTATTATCTAATGTATTTCTCTTCTTCCGAGATTGAGAATCATTGAGGCATGCTGTCGCAGAGCTTACTTGTCGCGTACCCAAGACCGACAATCCTACAGGGAGCAGTAGGAAGAAAACCATCATGTTGTTAGAGTTCATTCATCCACAAATCGACGAGAGGACAATGATGTTCGGTCTACTACCTCAACGACTGCTTTCAGCTCGGGGGACCTCCCAATCGAGCTAATCTGTGTTACCATGAAATAGCGACAAAAGAATTAAAAAAAAAAATGGATCCAAAAAGCAATACAAAGAGATAAAAGTGGAGTGTGGACATTGTGCCCTTTCTCGCAGCCAAGGGACGAGTCTCAAGCCATTAATATTCATTACATAGCCTCACACTACAGACGCGACACGGAGATGCTTACATCGGCAACAAGAAAGCAGCAACCACTATATCATTCGAATGATGACTGTGGGACAGGGCGAAGGGAGAGCTTCATTGCACATTGTGCGTTACCGTCTCAACTAGGCGCACAATTGGGATTTGGATATTGGCCTGCAGCAAGCGGAGGAGGAGAACATTATATCAAAATAGTGATGGTAATGATTACGAATCGTCCAATCAGTGAATAGCTTGCGAACACCTACATGCATAACCCTCGAGCATACACCATCATCTAGATTGACACACACATACACACACACACACACACACACACACACACACAAACACGCATTCTTTTGCTGCTTCTTCTTGTGGCCCACTGTATAAAACCCCTCCCTCACTCACCGGCGATTGAATACTGTTCTTCCCCGCCCCCTCGACTTCGCTCTTCCGCAGAAGTTTCAACGGGATCCAAAAGCATTGGCGAACGGTGTTGTTGTTGTTGTTGTTGTTGTTGTTGCTGCCACTACCGATGACGCGAATCGGGATCCATGTGACGTCGCCAAAGATCTAAGAAGAAACAAAACAACCATTTCATATGCTACTGCTGTTGCTTTCTCTATCCAAAGAAGAAGAAGAAGAAGAAGAAGAAGAAGAAGAAAGTCCTGAGAGTGAGGGGGAAAATTCTTAGAGGGCAAAGGATGATGATGATATCATACCTTTTCTGCGCTCTTTCTGGGAATAGGCTTTACGCCTGTTGCCTTTCGAGCAATCCTCCTTCTCCTCCTCCTCCTCCTCACATGTTCTTCTACAGAGGAGTTTGATGAAGAAACTGGAGAAGATTTCGATGTTCTTTGCTGCCTCCGCTCATAGAGCGCACGCAACTTAGTGACAGAACTTCTCCGTCTAGTGTGTGATGCAGCAACCTGCCGCTTTTATGTAAGGAGGGAGGGGGAGGGGGATAAGTTAGCTCTTCAACTCAATGCTTCATTTTCCCTTGCTGGAACAAACAAACCGAATATGGCATTTTTCTCACATGATCAGTTTACACAAGAGCATAAGTGAATCGAAAGGAACGGTATGTAGCACAGACGTAAGATTCTCATAATTACGTAACACACACACACACACACACACACACACACACACGCAGGCTTGCGCGTATGCAGCATCACCATCATCATAGAGAGAAAGAGAGAAAGAGAGAGAGAGAGAGAGAGAGAGAGAGAGAGAGAGAGCACATAATAGTACCATGGCAGCAGCGGTTTGTTGCTGCTTGTTGTCTCTCTTCGATCTTCTACCCTCAAATCGCTCTCTTAGAACCATAACGGACCCGCTTCTTCTTCTCCTGGTCGTTAGCCTTCAGAATCATCAGTTGGAGAGACAGAGAGAGAGAGGGGGGGGGGCGAAAACAAAGGAGGGGATGCGATGGAGTGTAAGGCCAGCGAATATCTGGAACGGTTTATAAATAACGAATGGGTCGTGAATAAGCTGCTGCTGCAACCTTTTGCCTCGACTATGTTCAGCAATATGCTGGTGCGTGGGAGAAGGAGGTTTCGCCGTGCTCGCCCCTTCGCTCCCTTCCCCCCCATCATCTTGATTCTTTACATGGTTGTGATGATGATGATGATGACGATGACGGTGCTGGTATACACGAATTGCAGCAGCAGCATCATTGTCGCCCTGGTCAGCATCATCCGAGGAGGAGGAGGAGGAGGAGGAGGAGGAGGAGGAGGAGGAGGGCATCATCGCTGGTTGTTCTAGGATTGAGAGAGACACGCGCCGAGGACGCCTCTGTAAACACGGCACAACAAACACAATAGAATTGCTGAATGTTACATAGGTGGGTAGTACCCGTGAGTGAGTGGGACACACATATCACCACTTCGATCATGCATCATGGGGTGGTTCTTTCTTCCCCGCCGTAAATGCCACTTGCGAAACCGCTCATGCAAAGCCAAAAATCAGGTATAAACAACATCGCACTTCTATCCTCTCCCCCACCCTCCCTCCTTCCTGCCCTTCCCTTGCAAGTATGCGTCCGCTAGTTGTGGGTGTCGTTGTCCCTGTTATCATTATTATTATTACTACTACCACTACTACTACCGTCTGCGATGCTGATGACGATGATGCCTCCTCCACCACCAACGATGAACCACGGGGACTATGTTGTCGTCGTTTGGCCTCGGAGGAGGCGGAGGAGGAGGAAGAGGGCAAACCGATGATTGTAGGGAGAGAATAACGTCTCCTTCTACACTGACGGTAAGGATAACGTTTGTGCTGCTGATGGTGGTGGTGGTGATGCTGCTGGTTCTTCGGAGAGGGGAACTGCTGCTGCTGCTGCTGCTGCTGCTGCTGAAGCTTGTTTATTTCCCCCTCGCTATGGCTTCTATCAACACAATCATTGTTGCTACTTTCCCCGCTCATCATGCTGCTCTCCTCCTCTTCCTCCCCCTCCTCCTCCTCCTCCTCCTCCTTATTCTTCTTGTCCTCCTCCTCAATACGGTTTTGAAAATTACGTGGAGGTTGGCAAGAACCATGCCCACTTTCATCGTTCCTATGCTGCAGCTGCTTCTTCTGCCTATTATGCGCCAATGTGCTGCTGCTGTTGGTGCTGCTCTTGTTTTCACGCTTGTTTCTCCGATTGGCCCTGCTGATCTTCTTTGTGTTGAAACGTGGAGCGAGAGGAGAGAGGGGAACCAAGGGAGAATCCAGAGGGAGTACTTCGGCGATTTGCCCACCATATCTACGCATGTCAATTTGACGATGACGACGATAACAACAACAGCAATAACAACGACGACGACGATAACGATGATGATGATGATGATTGTAATGAAGAGAGAGAGAGAGAGAGAGAGAGAGAGAGAGAGAAGCTGACAATGACTATGATGACGACAATGGAGAATAAGGTGGCGCATCGACGAATTATTGCAGGACTCAGGTAGGCCGTAGTGGGAATGTACGTTAAAAGAAGGTGGTGAGGGCGAAAGGTGTGTGTGTGTGTGTGTGTCGTTGTACATCATAACGTACTATAAACGGTACTTTGTACTCATATTCTAGGTAAAGTCATCAAAAGACATCTGAATCTTCAAAAACTACTTGAGAGTGAGGTGATTGAGCATGCTCGAATCAAGTTTCTCAGACAGCAACGAATCTCTGTAGCAGCAGCAGCAAAGTTCACAACAGCACCGCCATAACACAATATGAGTAGTCCATAAGCCATTTTCATACACAGGCATGCATGGCATTCACCAGCATCACCATCAGCACAGGCAGCAGCAGAGAAGTCATATCCGGGCGCACACATACACACACACACCAACCATATCGCTATGGCAAACCGTCGCTAATTATCCATAAAGTTTACGTTTCTTTCTCAGAAGTACAATTAATAATATTAATATATATATATATATATATATATATATATATATTATACCCTGCCCTAGAGTAGGAGGTGCGAGAAATGGCTACTACATCTCCTGGACGGCACTTTTGAAGGGAAGAGCGAACCAGCAAAATACGCAGCAGAGTGCCATATTAGGTTATATATATCATAAAGCTGTAGTCTTGTGTGGCATTGCAGACAGAACATGAGATCGTTTGTTCAGGCTCATTTCTCCGAATATATATATATATATATATATATATATATATATATATATATATATATATATATGTAGACATCTATGCCGCATATTATTCGAAACCTGTCTTAGGGTCGCCCTCTCGGCGAACTCCTTCCTTTTAGATTTCAAAGCACGCAATCCAGAAGAATACGATAGGGGAGGCGGTGGTGACGACATAAACATCTGGATTCTCGCATAGTTTTGCCCTGAAGCACATGATATCGAGGGAAATTAAACACGGGCGCAAACTCGTCGTGTCGTCGTTGTCGTCGGACAAACAACTTGTTTTATTGTTATTCAGTCCCGACCTCTATATATATATATATATATATATATATATATATATATATATATATATATATATATATATATATATATATATATATATATATATATATTCGCTTGGATGTTGTTTGGGTATTTATTACGGTTGGATTGGCGTTTGTTGAGGAACTCTCTGAATATTAGCGTCACTTCCGCAGCAACATCAATCGCCTGATGATTTGTCATGTATTGAAAACAATCCCGCATCAATGCATACTAGAAAGACGAAAGAAAATATTTGCATGGAATCGTTGCGTAATTGCAGTTCGTGTCCCACGATATAGAGGTGATTCAGGCTGCTACTTTGATCGCACCTCCATTTCGATTATTACCTCTCGTATTTGCTGCAGACCACTAGAACCTATCAACTGCCTACTCCATAGTATTTAGTTAAGCGCAGTCAGAGCCATTGTAGATCTAAGAACTAGATTTGATCAAAGGATGGTGCTGGCGCTCCATAATCGGATGAAGATGAATAAGTTAAATCTTCTTACGTAACAAGAGTTCTTTTCTCCCGCCAGGTCAATTTTCTCTCTGATAAGACGAGTTGGGGGAGGGGGGGGAAGTCCATTCCGCCCCGCATGGATGGCGGAGGCGGCGCTGATAAGATCCTGGGGAGTGGGGGGGGGACTGAAAGATTCGTGCCGCCCCCCAGGGATGGCGGAGGCGGTGGGGGAGCAGCCATGGATCGAGAAGGTTAGTTCCGTTTTAGTGAAGAAATATCGATCCCTTCCATGTCGTACATCCAAAACCCTCGTCCATTTTCCTTCCCAGGAGAACTCATTTCAACGAATAGAAGAATCCTGAGGATACCTACCATGCGACAAGCTTGAATGGGAGAAAGTTAGGGGAAATAGGGTCGGGGATTGTCGGTAATTGGCCGGTAGTACCCTGTGGTATTATTGTCGTACATTCTTTGAGTTCCGAACAACTACCTCCTGAACCGACACCAGCATTCCCAGAGGAAGGAGGAGGAGGAGAGAACAAGACCTCTACGCGCACTACAGCGCAAAATCAATCATGGGAAATGCAGAGTCCAACCCTGAGGACCTGGCTAACACTTCGGAAGGTCTCTCTGGCCTTTCTGAAGCGAGGAAAGTGCTTTCAGACGATGGGGTATGCGTGATGCAGATACATGTGCATGTGTTCGTATGATGACGTGATGTGAATATTGATCGGCAACATCGGATTTTTCCTTTATTGTTGAACCAGAAGAAAAAAAATCATGTAAAGAATCAGAAGGATTCGTTCGCGCCAACGCAAGAAGATGAGCACGACGATGACGAAGATGAGCCGATCCCAGACCTCTCCTCCGAAGAAAATAAGGAAAAACTCAAAAAACTAATTGCAACGGTTATCATTAGCTCTCGAAATTCTGAATTACAATTCCCCCTCCCTCCAACTCACAACAAAGCATCTCCGTCGTCGTCGTCATCATCATCATCATCGTATGATGTCGAGTAGGTACCTGAAGATGTTGCGAATCGTGACTTGGCTAAGTTCATATGCGAGGCAACTTTGAGGTAACACCTCACATGCTTTCCTCAAAGAACATCCACATAATCTTGTAAATCCGAGAAAATTCGACCAAGAGCTGCTTGCTTGACGATATTTCACCCCCCCCCCTCTTTTGCGTGCCAAGATTTCGAAAGGGGCACTTTCTTTCAGCGAAGGAAAGAGTTAAAAATTACTTCGAGTGGCGGGAAAAATATCTAGGAGGATACGAAGTTCAGGTCCGCAAGATTTGGGGATTATCACCTTGCTTGTGATTACAATAGTAAATTATCAACTCACGTATAGTGCAGCAAATATCACAAACAGCTACAGATGTAAAATGAGCAGATGCAGAACGTTGTCGTCGACACGCATTCTCCCGTCATCGAGTGTTATACACACTACTCTAAGTCTTATATACCCTCGCTCTTAACCAGAATTTGAATGAGAATCCGGAGGTGCTCGCAGTGCTAAAGTCTGGTCTAATCCGGTTGGCCCCGGTCGTTGATGAGAAAAATCGAGCGGCGCTCATCGTTCAGCTTAAAAGACATACTCCGACAAAGACGTCAGCGTTGACGGTTGGTCATCTCATGAAAACTGGCTAAATTGTAACATCGATATATATATATATATATATATATATATATATATATTATTGTGTTTGTGTGTATGTGTGAGTGTATGTGATATTGCCTGATGCCTGCTACTGCTGCTGCTGCTATTTATGCAGGTACTGAGGACGTGGCACTACGTCGTGATGCGAGCTCTGCGGAAAGCGTCAGTTCAGCACTCAGGCATCGTGATGGTGGGCGGTACTTACTCTCCTCCTCCTCCTCATTCCTCCTCCTCCTCCTCCTCCTCCTCCTCCCCATCATCCTCCTCCTGAGGTGACGACTAACAGCTTACTCTCCGTTTAGATCTTGGAGGAGCAGGTTTCAGTAATCTTGATTTGAGAATTCCGAAAACCATACTAGGTACTACTACTACGACTACTGCTACTACTTTCTAGATGCCGCTATTGCTTACAACGTTAAGCAGCAGCAGCAGCAGCAGCACTACTACCAACAGCAAAAATACCAAGTTGGCATTGCCCAACCACGAAGGATCTTTAAATCTGCGGGTGTTGCAAAGCTACTTGCCATGTTGTGCGACCAACCAAAGTGCGTGAATATTCTTGCTCCCTAAGTCCACAGAGCACCCAACGGACGGAGTCGTCGCGGCATGTTCTCCAACAATCTCTATTTGATGGCTGAGTTGTGAATGCTTCTTCTTCAGGAGCCATTTCCAAGAATGTACCTCTTCGGGTCCACCGCATTTGCGTAATACGGCCGTTCATGATCCTGCGCGTCCTTCTACCAATCTTCAAGCCTTTCATGTGAGATCGAAAGGAAGAGGAGGCGGGTGAAGGAGGAGGAGGAGAAGGGTGTAGGATGATGATTATGATGATTCTGATGGAATGCAATGATGGAGAAGCTGAAAATGAATTACTACGATAGCAGCGCGGATTAGTTGAAGTGTAAGATCAAATAGGGTCGTCTATGCAAACGCGTATGTGTGTGTGTGTGTGTGTGTGTGTGTGTGTGTGCGTGTCCCATATTGACTTGTGCGACACACTTCACGTGCTTTGACATGAATCAAGGTCGCAGAAAATTCGTTCACGACTCGTGGTTTTACCGGACCCTTCGAGTAAAGAGCAGGGGCTAGCGCAACATCTAGACGTGGGAAAGCTGCCAGAGGATATCTGCGGGACGAAGAAGGAGTTTAACCACCTCGCAACCGTTGAATCTTGGGAGAAAGAAGACAGCAAATCCTCTGCCGCCAGCGGATCATCAAAGGAAGAAAAGGAAGGTGAGACTGACAATAATGATGATGGGAATAACCATGCTGGCGGAGGCGATTCGAAACGAAAATAAGGACCCATCAGGCGAGTAGGCAATACAAAATATACTTAGTGATAAGAAGTAATTACTTCTATGTTACCATTTGGCTATAGTGGCTGTTCCAGACCAAGGGTAATGATTGTGATGTGTGCTACAATAATGCCATGCCCCAGATGCACGACAAGCAAGCATGCATGGTCTCACGTTCTGCAAGCCCGTTGCACAATCAATGGGTTGTATTATACATACAATTCAGCTACGACACATAACCGCCATAAGCCCGTGCTACCTTCCGACATGTAAAGATTGAATATGTACAGTAAGAACTCCATTCGCCGTGATGGCTTTGCATTGTGTAACCTAGCGCGTATGTGCATGGCTACTTAATTACATGCACGTCTAGTAGTACCATGAAGACAGATGATTATGTTACGCTGTGTACGTAAACAGAATGCCTTAACGCAACGCTTTGATAATTAAAAGATTAACCTTTACTAGAAATAATAAACTTTAGTTTGCCATGCATAACGATCGAGCAGTAAAAATGCATCATCATCATCCCGCAGCAATCCCCCCCGGAGTATCGTGCTATCTCCGCTTCCACAAACGAAATAAAAAAGGATCATGTTCGAATTAATTGCCACAAATGACCAAGGACACCAACGACATAACGGCTACTGACTACTTTCCTCTTTATCATTCTGCGTTGCTTCCATTCAGCGCGTGGCTCATCCTCTGATGAGTGTCCCTGTTTACATACTGTGGCTGCTTGGACGATTTCTTTTGTTTCACCCTCGGATATGAGCTTTCGTACTTTTCTTTCATCATCTTGATTCTTATTTCCGATCCGAATAATAGCCCACAATGCCC
>ADNK01000285.1:0-10000 GCA_000320545.1 Bigelowiella natans CCMP2755 | reverse complement strand
AGTCACGAACACCACCATCATCACCGCAATTAGTTGCATTTATGCAAATATCACCGCCGCACTGAGCTATTTTCCCCACATGTTTGCCTAACGAGGGGGCGGGGGAAAGGAGGGAGTGAGGGAGCAGGAGGAGCAGGAGGAGGACGACGAAGAAGAAGAAGAAGAAGAAGAAGAAGAAGAAGAATTCGTGGGGGATTTGCGGTTAGCATTATCGGCTGCATGCCAGAAGTGTGGACATTGTCATCATCATCATCATCATCATCATCATCATCATCCTCTGCTACAAATACTAACCTCTTCTTTTCCTCCTTACTGCGTTGTTGCAGTCAGGACTAGGACACCACTTGATGTCTTCTCTGCTCCTTACGAATTCCTCTGCAACCCACCGCATACGTCGCTCAGCCAGTTCCCTCCCCATCTTTGTCAGCTTCGCTCTACCCCCCCTCCTATTTCTGTCGAAGATACGAACAAACGGTATGATACGTGTGTGGTGAGAAACGTGCGTCTAAATACCACTTCCCCAACACCCCATCCTTCCCCCCCCTCCAGCATGTGTTAACAACTAGCTCATATTATGTTGGTTGATCGCATGACACACTACTACTACTTTGGTTTGTTCGAATCGTCGTCTGCTCCTTCATTCTTCTTTGGGTTGCCGCCCTTCTTTTCCTTCTCAGGAGCAGCTTCCTCCTCCTTGAAGATAACCCACTCGAAAGCCGAGCCCCCGAGCTTGATGTTGCACCCTGCCCCTCCGCACTTGACGTATCTTCGCAGGAGCAGCGGCCAGGAGAGAGAAGGGAGCAAAACATACAACACACAAAAAAAGAGGGGGGGAGGGAGGGAGAATGAGAGATATGGAAGGTAACACGGTGCCTGCCATAATATGAATATGGTGCTCCTAACAATCGAAATATCTATGCTGCATTACTACTATTTGCTAGTGCTACTACTACTACTACTACTACTACTACTACTACTACAACCGAGTTGCTGCTGCTGCTTCTGATTATTACTAGTGTTATTATCAGCATTTATTATTATTACCCCATCCGCTGGTCTTGAATGTGTACTTTAGCGAGTCGCTGCCAGCAGTCCACGCACTGGATATGCTTGCACGCCGACACGCGTATAAGCCGCTTGGAGTACTCTACTTTAACATCGTCGCCACTGCTGCTGCTGCTGCTGCTGCTGCTGCTGCTGCTAGTACCATTATTAGTAGCTTTCTTCTTCTTCTTCTTAGTCTTCTCTTTCGCGATCATCCCGGTATCATCACCTTCTGTTTTTGCCTTACTCTTGACTTTGTTGGTGGCAGTGCTGCTGCTGCTGCTACCGCCGTTGCAGCAAGTGTTGCAGGTGTTGTTCTCTTTGTCAGTCCCCTTATCGTTTCTAATGGTGTGTCGCCGTTTTCGATGGCGACTACCTTGGGTCTTTTTCTCTTCTTCTTCTTCTTCTTCTTTTTCTTCTTTCATTCGGTCGGAGTTGATGTAGCTCGTAGCAGCTTGTAACGCCCGCATAATGTCTGTCATACGCGCCCCACCCTTGGCGCGCAGAGAGCGGATGATTTCGCCGCGCCCCTTGCCTAATGGTGATGAAGACGACGAACGATAGATTGATGAGACCTAGCGGCTATAACACATGAGAGGATGCATCTTGGCGTCACCCTCCTCCTCCTCCACCTCCTCCTCCTCACCCCATTATTTAATGATTTTCTACCGAACTCCTGCGCCATGCCAACACACTACTACAACGAATTGCAACCTTTCTTCATCATCCCCACGATCGTCACAGCCAGCGGATTCAATAGCGAGGGACCTAGGGAGGCCGTTGGTGCAGCGCTACTACCGTTGTCGTGGTCACCTTCCTTCCCTTCTTGTTCCTGTTGTCGCCGTCTGAGCGCCTTCTTCCTGATTTCGTCCTCTCCTTCAAATTGCCCCATGCCGCAAGCCAGGCACGTGTTTCTGCTCCTCTGCAAATCGTGCAGCATCATCCTCTCTTTCCTCCTCTTGCCATCACCGCCGCTGATTTTCCGGTCATGTCTGAGCTTCTCGGCGCGTGTGGCAGGTAGCACGCATAGAGTGGGGAGCGAGCCTTTTACGCTGACACCGCTGAGATCGGAGACCTAAAGTCCAGCAGCAGCAGCAGCAGCAGCAGCAATAACATCATCAACATCATCATCATCATCATCATCATCAAGGTGAACAAACAGTAAGAGAGGAAGATGGCATGAACATGAGGATTTCCGTGATGACGACTCACATCAACAAAAAGGAGGGAATCCCTTTTCCTTGTGTAAGAGGCAGGCATTATCTGTATCGCTGCATTATATATTCCCTACCCACCTCCCCCCCTCCCTCCCCCCTCCTCAAAAACGACTCATCATCATCATCATCATCATTACCATCACCATCACCATCTACCTCCTCACTTAAGGTAATACCTGCCTCCGTGTCGCATCCTGATTCCACAGGCGAATTGCATCGTCCAGCTTCCAGCTGTAAGCTGACAGCACCCTCTCGGCGATGAAGGGATCAAACACTTGGCACCCTCTCATAAATGATCGAATGTCCTCTTGTATGAGCGATCGAATCTGCCCTGGGCCTACCAGCCTGAGCAAACACCACCGTGGGGCAGGTTCATCGTAGTATTATAGCATAATAACCATGATGATACTAGTTCCATTGTGGTAGCAGTGGAGGGTGATGGGGAGAGAAGCGGGGGGAGGATGGGGAGAGCAAGAGGGCGATTGTTACACTGCATACACAAGAATAGGAGGAGGGGGAGGAGGAGGAGGAGGAGGAGGAGGAGGAGGAGGAGGAGGAGGAGGAGGAGGAGGAGGAAGGAGGGCAGTCTTTGATGGTAGAAAATGTTAATCAACGATGCTTAGCGATTCCTACGGTCGGTGGGAGATGTCTATGGCCCTTGATAGAGCATCGAGCCGCTGCTGGTGCGTCTTGGCCTCTTCAGCATGCAGCGGATGAAATATCATCATCGCCTCCAGGCGACTGGCAAGATTGGATTTTCCCTTCTTCTCGTTGGAGAGCTCAGCTACCACAGCTGGCGTGTTGCCTGTATACGTGATATGAACAACTTAGTCAATACATCCAGCAGCAGCAGCAGCAGCAAATGCGTGCATTTGGGCGCGTTTGCACTGCTCGCCTTATGGTATTCGGCAAGTTTTGTGACTGAGAGGGAGATGTCTGGCCATGAACGCGACAAACACCATCATCGCGTTTTATCTCAGATAGACGGTTGTGGTGAAGGTGAGTGAGATTACATCGGTGCCACAGTAGAAGTAGTAGTAGTAGTAGTACAGTAGTAGTGTTGGAAACAGATATGCTGCTTGTTGATGCTGCTTGTACATGCATGCATACATGTGATGTCGAAACATAGAATTCTTCACTCCATCTCATCACCTCTTTGGTCCTCCATTTCAAGCGAAGCTCCGCGGTCGATGAGAAAGAAGGCGCAATCGGCCAAGTCGTTGCGTGCACACAGGTGCAGCAGCGTTTCCTTCTCCTCTCCATATTGGCGATTTAGCAACAACGACATCTGTCTCGAATGAAAGGAGGAAGGCATAATCAGCAGGGTGGTCCCTCATTTCCACCATACATCCCACACTCAACGAATAAAGTCTGATATTACCCCTCTTTGCTGGGTGTACCGCCATATGTGCTCCAAAATGCGCCGCCTAAAAATAGTCATCATGGATCGGTCGGAAGTGTCTAGATGACAATGATGACAATGATGATGATGATGATGAACATATTTGATATAGGGAAAAAGTATCTTGTTGCTGATCATCAACCACTATCATCAACCAACAGTAACAACATCCTAATGATACTCATGACTATGAGACTGATAAATGATGCCGCTACGACTACTGCTACCTTTCCTCGTTCTCTCTCTCTCTCTCTCTCTGCTGCATTGGATTTCTGACACCACTCTCTCTCTCGCACACACACACACACACACACACACACACACACAATATTATATATATATATATATATATATATATATATGTTATATTTCTTTACAGAATGCCATATTATGCATGCTTGTGTGTGTGTGTGTGTGTGTGTGTGTGTGTGTGCGAGAGAGAGAGAGAAAGAGAGAGAGAGAGAGAGAGAGAGAGAGAGAGAGAGAGAGTGAGAGTGATGCGTATGCGCATGGAGTTATAAGAGAGAGTATGATAGGCTGTGGGGAATATGTCCAATTTGCAATTTTGATGAAAACAAGAATGGACGTGAGAAGCAGAGATGCTGTTAGAGATACTACTACTACTACTACTACTACTACTACTGGCAACAGCAACTACTACTTTCCATGCTCATCCTGCACGCGCGTGTCAAAGAAAGCTCTATAGTCTCTTTGTAAGGAAGAATACTCTTGGTCACGATAGGAAACCGAACTGCCCAAATACACAGCAGCACAGCAGCAGTAGCAGCGATAATTAGCTATTGTTTGGCGCGGGTGTATGCAGTATAATTGAGGTGTAATTAAAAGCGATGGGAATCTCTGAAGGATATAGCAAGCGGAAGAAGAAGAAGAAGAAGAAGAAGAAGAAAGTGCTTTGTAGTTATTCGATATTCCGTACAGTTGAGTCCCCGGCCGAGCTCCAGATGGTACCTGGTGGTGATGATGCGAGAAAGGACAATGATGACGACGATGATGATAATGATGATGATGATGGTAGAGGCCACTAGAGACTTCAGTGTATGTATATTTACTTAAATTGGAGAGGGGTGAGAGGCGTTGAATAGTTACCGCTACGCGCATGTTTCTCCCACTTGGTAGCATCACCATAAAGGTCTGTTTTAAGTGTTCAGTAACAGAAAGACGCCATGTGGCTTCAGAGAATGAGCTTCGGTTGAGTTTAATGCTCCCAAAATCATCATCATCGTCGTCATCATCCTTATCACATTCTCACCTGGCCGAAGTATTTATCGGGAGGAACAGTCACTGTTATCTGCCTTACAGACGAAGTAGAATGCCCAGCATTACTCCTCCCTTCTGCTGTTTTCCCCTCAGGATAGGCCGTGGCGGTGATTGCTGAGTCTGAATTGGGAAGAAGGGGCCAGAAATTAGTTTCGAAACATTGTTTGAATGGCTCGTCGATCTTCAGTGTAGAGGCTTAATCTTCCACCCACCGTACTACTACTACTGCTACTGCTGCTACTACTACTAGAGCTAAAGTCACAGCGAACTGCTACTGCGAGCACTGCATTTGGTGGAGTAGTACAAGAATGACGAATTGAAACAAAAGCGAGAGCTAAGCTATGACTGCGCGGATGAAGATCAATCGATCAAAAGTTGACGTACATCCTTTTCCCGTTGGGAGTACTATTTCTAGGAGATCGGCCAATGCGAAATCACAGATGTGGTGCAACGGTGTACTGCCGCGAGAAAGGCTCCCATCCCGCTTTGCTGACGTTTTATTAAACCCGCCGCCAACTTCACACAGTCTTAGCTGAGCCGAGAGCTTCTCTTCTGCGAAAGAAGGTTGGTTGAATACATAGAAATTGTAGAATCGACGTTCGTCATCAATGCACCTGTTGTGTACAGTTGTATGGCTGAAGTCTCATCCCCATTTTTTATCGCTGCGAGGAACTTGCTTGATGCAGATGCTCCCATCTTTCTGCCTCAGCCCCAAACGGCCTCCTTCCGTAGAAGTTGAAAGGATGGAATAACGACGGCTCACGACCTCTCTCAGGAAGTTGCAGTCTCCAACCAGTCAGGGCAGGTGTGCACGTTGACTACACGCTAGCTTCTATTCTCGACTCGATTATTGAACGAGACCGTCGAAGAAAGAAGCTGCCTTCCTCTGCTCGTGGGTAAAGGCGATGCTGTTTGAGCAGTCGTCGGCGTCACACTGCAGCATGGTAAATTCATAGAACGACAACCAAAATTTATTGTCTCAGAGGTTTTACCGCCCTGGACCGGACTTTTAGGTTTTAAACCGCCTGCACTAATCATTTTATTGATCGCTGCACCGAAAATTTATAATTCTGATGGTCCTTTTTTGTAGCAGAATAATTGTTGTCATTGTAATTACGAGAGCAACAGTAAGAAGCTGTTTTCCATACGGGAAATATCCGAAGGACGACATGCCTCGTTCAGACAAGATTTTGCTTTAGAAATATGGCGACGAATTAAAGTAGAAATTCCTGCAACACTATCTGCAACAACTGTGCTCAAAGAGGAGCTGATACTAAACAGGGGTAGGAAACGCTACGGAATCAGGGAATCCTTGAAACAAGAACATAAAAAGATGAAACGCATTTTGTTTCATGCATGACACAAAGTTCTGGAAAAAAATTGCCCATAATTGAAGTGCATTAGTCAAAGGCAGCAAGATTTCGGGATTAATCTTAGATCTGAATTGTGCCGATGAAAGGACTCCTATCGGTGCTCCTGTATGTTGCACTTGGGCTTCCGTCACAGCCCTGTCCTCCTCTGGCTCTCACCAGCGATCCGAATGGCGACTTAAGCCTTTATCTAGAACAAGGAACTCCCTTTCTCGTCTCTCGAGGCGTGGAATTTCGATCGAACGGAAAGCTATATTCGTCGAAGGCGAAAGAGGGGGATGGCAAAGGTCGGTCGAGAAATTTCGATGTTATGTCCGAACCCCAATAATCCAGCTCGAGTTTGGAGTATCTTTTTTGTGGGAAAAATATTTAAAGCTCAAAGTTACTTTCTCCCCTTCCATCCCTTGATTTTTATCCAATGATACGGAACCGGTAGTACCGCTGAAGATGACGGGGCTAATTTGGAAGAATGGTAGCGATGAACTTGGTGAATATCAAGCAGTGACTACGACATGGAAGACGACGACACAGAATAGCAATGATAACGGTGATGGAATACCTGCAATCATGGAGGTAATCAGGATAATATGTAATCTCCGAAATCCCTCATGCTGTCAGCAATTTGACATGACGCTATGCAGGCAAGGTTATACCGCGAGGGTGGATTTTTCATTTTCACTCAGAACTTCCCTTTAGGTAAGTGTGATTAATTATGAAATCATGATCTCATCCCGTGACGTCACTGGTCAACATAGCACTGAATTTTGCGCGTGCTTGCATCCATCGAACCCAGGTCTGAACCGAACAAACAGCAGCGATAAGGACGGAGTCATCACTTCCTTCCCTTCCTTTGCGATGGAGGAGGGGAGCGTGCAGAAAGCAGGATTCCTTGCATATCGGGGAAGTTTCTCCGGCTCGGGGTACCACACTGGACTGTGGGGGGAATCAGCGATAGCAGACCTTCCGTCTGGGCTCGACGGAACGGGGCCTATTGTCCTGTTTGGTCCCTCGGAGATGAGCAACTTGGAAAGGGGTGACGATCAAGATACCTCCGTAGCCGCCGCCGAGGACGATTCCTACTTCACGGCAACTGCTGTTATTTCCCCGTTCTCGTCATTTCTCTCTGCGAGCCAGTTTGTCGACAAGAATGCAAGCAGACATGGCAGAAGAGATGATAGCGATGTTGATGACAACGCGATGAGAGGACTGGCCGACGAAGGCGCCATTTTACGGTGGGTTGTGTTTTTGATGTGACGGCGTTCCTGCACTTACATTTCGCAATGATCTACAAAGCCAGTGATATTAATTTCGTGGCAAGATAGATCATGGTGGTTGGTCTCAGTGCAAATTAGAAACCAGCAGCATCCAGCAACCTCTCCTTACGAAGTTGTCCTTCCCATCCTTTCCTCTATGTGTAGGTATGGAGTCATGGGCAGTGTGGCCTCTCTACCCTCAAACTACTCCATCTCCACCATCGTCTTTGTAAATAGTTGTCATGGTGGAGAAGAAACTGCAACCAGCCCCCCCCCTAAAATCAGCCAAACAGTCCGTGGGTGGGGAGAAACGCTGTTAAGAAAGTACCAACAACAACTTAGCATAGGGAGGGATGGGGGGAGGGGACATGGAGAACCAATCACAAAAACAAATCCACAATCATACCCGAAACATCGAAAAATATCATGATGTATCGCATTCCTCGGCATAAAAGTGGACGTCGTTTTCGATCAACACCTGCGCTCTGAAATACACACACACACACACACACACAGGTACAAGAAAGACCGTAGTGAGGCACGCCGCGACTTCATCACGAATTACCTGGGCTATTCGACAGCAAACGGGGCCGTTTATTACTACGCGACAGAAGGCCACCGACGACTCGGAAAGCAGATTTCCTACGAGGATACCATTTTAGATCTAAAGGCGTATGCAAAGCGGGAGGGTATTCCTATCAGGCATATTCTTATGGATTCGTGGTGGTACCCTAAAGGTAGGTAGATAGGTAGGTAGGCAGGTAGGTAGGGAGGAGGAGGTGTGAGTTTTGAATAATCAAGTTTTTACGGTATAAATAGATATCCAGCGGTGTTGATGATGTTGTGACAATTCAAGCCTTTAAATCAATATTCTAAAATTATCGATCTAGGCGTCGGTGAGGGCGCGAAGGCCTGGTCGCCATTTTACGGTCTATTTCCGGACGGGGGCTTGCCCCGAGTGTACAATGAAACTGGCTGGAAGGTTGTCGCGCATGGCAAGTTCTGGTCTGCCGACACGGTTTATGCGAAGCAGAATGGCGGGAAATGGAGCTTCATCATCGAAGATGATATGGCTCTGCCTCTCGAGACTGCGTTCTGGGAAGAGCTGTTCCGCAGCCCGACAGAGCAATGGGTAGTGGTAGTAGAGATGGTGGTGATGGTGATAATGATGATGATGATGATGATGATGATGATGATAATTGACCTGACATCGTTCAGCAGCTCACCAGAGCATGTTGCAACACACACCCGCCACACACACTCACACACACACACTCACTCACTCGCAAAGATGCATCATTACTAATCTGAAACATGAGTTATCATCACCATCATCATCATCATCATCATCATCATCATACTCAATCCCCTCCTCCTGTCCTCTCTCTCTCTCTCTCCCTCTCTCTCTCTCTCTCTCTCTCGATCTCTCCAGGGCCTTGCGACTTACGAGCAAGACTGGCTGCCATCACAATTCGGTATGAACGCCACGCTCCGCTCCGCGACGCTCGGGCGACAATGGCTGAAACAAATGGCGGATGCCGCACTAAATGCCAACATCACCGTCGAGTACTGCAGCGCGTGGCCTCGATTCATCTTACAATCGGTGGAGTTCCAAGCTGTGACACAGTCTCGAGCTTCTGACGACTATCATCCGGGAAACGACCAATGGCGTGTTGGCTATACGTCTATGCTCCTCGATGCCCTCGCTCTCACCCCAGCCAAAGACAACTTCCGCTCCAAGGCGCCAGGAGACAAAGCGGGGGGGGGATTGCAAGGAACGGTGCATTTAGAGGAGGGAGCAAGTCATTTGAGACGCGGCCAGTGCGAACTATATGTGCAAGAATACGGCGATGAGATTATTGGACAGGTAGCAGGAAGAGGGGGGGGGGGAGACAGATAGAAAGAGATTGAGTGCATTGCTTGTATTGGTGGTATGAACACAAATCGTTTCCTTTCACTTCATGCCATCCTCCTCACCATCCATCCATTACACTTTCTCCCTGCTGCTTTTTTTTGGCAGTAGTTTCTAGAATAATTCAATCATCAATCATCATCTCGGTACATCGGTACGCCTACGCCGTCATTGAAACCTAGAAGCGCCAAATGGCGGTCGTCGCCATGTGCACTGATGGTCCTTGTGGTGCTGATACTTGAACCGACTCTGTTGTTGCTGCTACTGAAGGTCATCGACGGCGGCGCGAAGTCATCTTCAATTTGTGAAACGGCAAGGCTTTGCGGGAGCGACATCACGTGTGCTCTGTGCTCCCGGGTGGTGAAGGCCTTGACGCCCATTGTCCGTTTCATAATTAAGAAAGAGGATGGCGTGAGGGAAAAGCTCCTCCTGAAAGCGGTTGAGCTCGTATGCCTCCCCCTCCCTGAACAAGACGATGAGATCGAGCCGTACAGCAGGCTGCAGGCTGTGGTGATATATATATA